>WARS01000025.1:1968188-2165688 GCA_008933995.1 Datnioides undecimradiatus
GTATATTAAACCATTTTGAACTGCCTACATGTCGAGTCCAGTGTCTGCATTTGGGTCCTACTCCTAGTATTCCCCATTCCCTGTACCCAACAGGTACACAAGAGGATAATGTACTGGGCTATTTCCTGGCTGAGAGCATTTACCAAGCAGCCAACAGACACTCCAGGAATCCAATTTGAAATTTCAATTTTTGTTCAAATTAATCAAACAAAACATAACGTGTGATGTGGTAAGCTTTAGAGGTACAGAACCAGGTTACCTGTTTTCCCAAGTGTTTAAACTAAGCTAAGCTAACCCGCTGCTAGCTTCAAATTTACTGAACAGAGCAGTTTTAATCTTTTCATCTAACATGTGGCGCAAATGAAAACGAGCAAAATTCACACTTGTGCTTTTAAATGTTTTCATCAGTGTAAACATGCTATTGTTCAGTAGAATTCAACATATTTTTCACATTTTTAATTGGTAATAATGCAAACAAAATGAACACAACAGTAAAAGAAAATGACACACACCTGCCTACCGTATGTTTGTGGCAACAGGCTCATTAATCACATAAAACAATTCAATTAGAAGACTACTTGTAGTTTAATCTCCCTGGGCCTGTTGTTTGCCGTGCCACACTACAGTGCATATGCAAATGGATTTCAGATGATGTTCAGATACCAGTGAATATGTTTACACAGTGTGCTGAAACATTAGCGTGATTGAAAGTAAAGCCAATGCAGGGAGGTGAACGTTGAAGATGTTTCATTATTCACAGATTCTTTGATCCATTTGACCGGCAAAGCAAATGCACGAAACAGATACTCTTAAAGAAAAACTTCAAGCACAATGATTTGATGATGATGTTCACAGAAATTATTGTTTCGGAGCTGCTACAACATAACAGGAGCTATGTTGGATTTATTTATTTTCTTGGTGTTGCTCCTGTCGGTGGTGGGTTCATACACGACTAGACTTACAAAATATTTTAATGAGTTCCTTGATGAGAAACCAAATTTAAATCGAATCAAATGCAAATTTAATTTCTGGAATAGGGGCTCTAAAAAAGAAAAAAGAAGAGAAAACTGGGAAAAAAAAGATGTTTAACCCTGCACAGTAATGGATTTCCAATAGTATTCTCACCAAAGTCAAGACTACTTTCAAACCAAGTAGTTAAATTATTCACCAGCACTCACTCCACCTTTTAAAAGCCAATTAGGTGAGCGTTTCATGGAAATCAGGGACAGTATTTGATCTCCTGATGTCATTTTAAATTCAAGAGGGAATAAATTACACAAATTTGACAGTTCCAAAATTAAAGACCCCCATCCATCTGACACTCCTCCTGTCAGGTGAATACTTAACAAGCTAAAATCCACAATTATGTGAGTTTTATTTTTTTCATTTCTTGTTCACCCCTTTGGGTTATTTTACACATGCATGCACACACATATATTTCCTTTCCCTTAGTTGCAGTGAGAACAATTAATGCCAGTTTATGGCATGGGAAGATGGTGTTTTTATTATTGAATGCAACTGTTTTAAAATAAGTCCAATAAAAAAGTTATTTTACATAGCAACCTAAACTCCTTTCATCACATCGAGGTAGTGGAAGGAGATTCGTTCTTGAGACAGAAATGAATTTCATCTCACCAGTCTCAGAAGTGGCACGTAAATGAAAATGTATTGAAAATGATAATCGCAGTAATATTGCGCCGCTATGTCACCAGTGCCTCCACATTCTTTGTCTTCAGGCAGTTTCAAAGCATTTCTTCATCTTGTTTCCTCACCCTGAAAGCCTAGTTTGTGAAACTCCACCAGCGCTGCACACAAGAGCACTCCCACTCAACCTCCCAGCCTGCTGAGAGCACTTGAAAGCAATTTTCTTTTAATCAAGTTCACTATAAAGGCCCCTCTGATGCCAACCTCAGCAACACTACCATTTTGTTTTTTCAGCTTCATCTCTCTCTACATTATATTGATTTCTTCATGAGCCGTATGAAATACTGTTTACTGACATAATGAGAATTCTCTTTGAGTTTATTGCTCTTTCAGGACAGATACAAATATAAGTGGAGGCCTCATTTTTCAGCTATCTACTTGGAGGCAATGATCATTTTTTAAACAGAACCAGTGTTATTGCGCTGTAGGTTCAAGCCCCTAACATGGACATGGTTTTCAAGTTTCCTCAAACCCAGCAGTGAAGCCGTAAAAGTACAGATGGATTAAAAGCAAAATGTGTTTTTAAGTTTTAATTAGTACTTATTACATGTGCTGAAACTTATAGTTGTTTGGCTTATCCATTAATCTGCCAAATAACTCTCAACAAATTTATAATTTAATGTATCAAATGCTAGAGAGTGTAAAAACTTAAACCACCACTGACATCATCACATCGCTTCATTTGACCAGCCACCGAACCAAAACTCAATTTATTTCAGTGTCTGTCATGTGACAAAAAAAAACATAAAATCCTGAGATTTGAGAAGCTGAAACCAGCAAATATTGTGAAAGGGGGAAAAAGACTTTTCCCAAAAATATTGCTTAGTTTTAGCATTTCAAACAGTTTATAAAATAAAAAAAAATCTGATTTGAAATCACACACTGATGTAACGACAACTCAACAACTAATGATACACGTGTAGGAGGTTGGTGTTGCATTTTATTCTATTATGTGTTTTTAATGTAAATGATGGATCTTTAAAATAACTATTAATAAGTGTCTGATAATTTTTTCACTAAAAGTAAAATATTTCCCTCTAAAATGTGTTGGGTTAGTACAAAGTAGCCCAGTGTGCAGTACACATACTTCTCTGTACTTAAGTATAGTCGTTGAGTAAATGTACTGATGTACATTTCAGCACAGTTGAAACCTTGTCCTTATCAAGACGGGTGGGATTTGTAGTTTTTTTGAGGGAGACTGTAAGACTCATTATGAGTTCTCTGCATGCACTGGCATCCATCCCTGATGTCCTCAGGCAAAAAACTTTCTGCTGTATCATATTAGTAAAGGACATATTTTATAACCACTTAATAGTCACTGACCTTGAGAGTGACGCTTCAGAGTGGATACGAATGTTGCCCTGCTGCATTGCTAATTCAGGGAGTGTTTAAGCAAGAGCACCTTGTTAGCTGCAGCACATGTGCTGTCATGATGTATCAAACAATGACACATTAAAATGTCATGGAATTAATAATAATTGCAGCAGACATTGTTAAATGTTCAAGTAAGTTATGAGTTGAATTAACAGAGTGCAGAAAAACACGTTCATCCCAAATGATGATAGTGCAGTTTAGACAAATCTGTAACAAACACCATTTCTTAGACCTAATATATTGCGGATGTGTCCTTTAAGTCAGAGACTCTAGTGCCCCCATCAAGTATGTTTGTGTAATTTTACAGATAATCAAACGTCAAAATGTCAGAGTAGCTTTTGAATGACCAACTAATCAGACTTTTATGTCATATCTGTGAAGAAACAGTTGCTAAATGCTAAGAGCACTGTGAGTGAACCAAGACACAGTACATCTGTGTAAGGAAGTCTAATAGTGTTCTGATCATCAAAGAATCAATGATAACCAGTTTCTTCAAGATGTACAGAATGTACTAGATGCCATTTGTGCTGTGTCTTGTTGTAGACCCTGCACATTGTTGTCCATGCTACATGCACTTTTGTATTGAAGGTTCAATGCTAATGGGTTGCTGTGGTAGACACGGAGTATGTATTAGCTGTATATGTGGTCAAATGAAATTAAACAGAAGTCTAGGTAAAAGTCAATGCACTTGTTTTATTGTATTAGGTGCAAATATTTGTTTAACACTGAAGATTGTTTCCTTGAAAATCAATGAACCGAGACGATTTCTACACGTCATCATTTAGTTTGGCTGAAATGAGATGAATAAACTGACTTTTTTTTGGCTGTTTTTCTATGCACAATTTGTCTGCAGGTCAAGAGGACACGATGTACCGTGAAGCCTGTTAGCTGTCAGGAGACTGAACGCAGAGGTGAGCCTCGCTATTCTGTCTCCTGTCAAAGATTAATAACAAAGATCCTTGAAATGATGGGTTATAGTCTAGTTCAGCCATTATGAAGTGTGAGCAGCACTGGATGTGTTGAGAACGACATAACAAGTAATCCCTCTGTGTATTTATGACATTCTATAACACAAGGTCTCTGATCAAGAGTTTAGTTCAGTACTCCCTTATGTATAATACACTGTAGAGAATACAATTTAATATACTGTTAAAGGATCACACACTTACTTGATTTAGCGATAGAAAATGTGGTTTAACACAAGACAGCAGACTTTTGTTGAGCAGCTACCTTGTAGAAATACAACAAAGGAGCAGCTGGTGTGTCTGTTTGCGGCTCAGCCAAACCGACTCATGTTGTTTTGATAAAGAGGTCAGTCAATAAGATCGGCGACCACAATCTGATTTCATGCTGCACACGGCGGGTGTACCTTTCAGCACAACAGTGGGACACAGTAAACTTGGTTACCTTGCTGAGGAGTTGGAGAGGTGCAGCCAGTCACAGCTTACTGTGGCTGCTCTTAAATATATCAAACTGACCTACTGACAAAACATATCCATAGTCCCAGTTACATTTCTTTGTGGATGCATTTTTGATTAATGTTCACTGCTAGAGCCAAGCCCACTGACAAACACACTGTATTTCCTGTGACTGCTCCACAATAAAAGACAGCTCAGCCATGTTGTACCAGTTTAAAAGCGAAGATGAGGCAGTAAATGTTCAGTAAGTGTAGCATTAACATTAATGTTTTCCTGTGAAACGAAGGAAGGATATTTGCATAAAAATGGCGGACTCCGCCACTATTAATGAAGGCCAAGGCCTTTTCATCAAATGTGTGACTTGAACACTAAGAATAAATTTACTAATCTTTAAACTAATCCATTTTTTGGAAGCACAGACTAAAAGTGTGTGGATTCTTGAGCAAAATTGGCTTTACACCAACTAAGTGAAAAAGTCAGAAACTCTGAGAATCACGATCAATACTCCAAAACTGTAATCCTCACCCAGGACTTAGCCGGACTGCTTTTTTTCTATGAATTTTAAAGTGGTACAAATGTAACCATCAGAGAAGCTGCACATTTCACTTCCGTCTTTCACTCCCCTGCTGCTGCACTGATCCCCAAGAGGAAAACCCCTAGTGCCCGTGCAGGATTGAAGCCATGTTGTCAGATTTCTACGCTGAGAGCTTCAGCAAAGTAGAAGCAAAATGACTTCCGCCTGCAGAGACTCACAGACTGGAGCAAAGATGATTTGATTTCCTGCAGTACTTTGGCTTTACAAAGAACAAACCTAAATGAAATAAATACAGAACCAAGTAAAAAAAGTCTTTTATATAAAGTGCATTACAAAGGAAACTATGACTTAATTCAATGCAAAAAAAAAGAAAAAGTAAATTAAAGCACACATACCTCATAAATAGTACTATTGTAGAAAATGTAAAAGATTATATATAGAAAATGGTTAAAACGGCGGACACCACTGTCAAGCAGTATATAATCTACTAATCAGTATGTAATGGTTTAAACTGAATTATTGTTACATAGATCAAGTATGGAAATTACATCCTACCCGGCTGCCTAATGGAATTTAATGAAACCCCAAAGAGAAACTCTTTAAACGGGCGGCACAAAAGGTATTTTAACCAATAAAAATGAGAAATGAATAAAGCCCTGAAAGTTTTTTATATTAGATATTAAAGTGCAGCAGAGTTTTGTGGAAATGTGAAACGAAGTGAGAACAGCATAAAAGCTCAGACGTTAATAGGTACATTTCCTTGACGTTTTCTATTTTCAGCTCCCATCTTCTATTTCAATTTTTCAGTTTTCGGTGGCCCAGTTCATTTTCAGGGTAAAACTGCAGCGCTGCAAAAAACCCAGAGGTGATTACTTTCACTATCTGTTTATGTCTACCTGTTGTAATGATGATGATGATGATATCCTGGGCTGAAGTTGTGCAACAAAAATGCAGAGTTGTGCAGAGATCACCTTCCGGTCGGTGCTAATGAGATGACTCCTGTGTCCGCATGTTGCTGTTTAATTTACAGAAACCTGCACACTGGCTGTGTGAAGCCTATAAATGCAATCACTGTGTGCATTCAGGCAGCATATATATCTGCAGCTATAGAGGCAGGGTATAGAGGTCTAGTGAGTGTCCAGCAGTGCACTGGGCCATCCGCCCTGCGGTAGTTATAAAGGAGAGGATGATGTGACTGGAATAGGATATTTGCATTTCAGAACACGAGCTCAAATCCTGTGTTTTGTCACAGTTTTAATGATGGTCCCCTCACTAAGCTCAGGTTGCATCGTATCAGCGCTGACCCTCGTGGGCTGAGTTCTGGTGACACCTTCCAATCTGTGTTAATGAGATGACTCCACTCTGTCTACAGGTCACGGTGATATTTACAGAAACCGTTGTAGCGGCAGAGATCCACGCCTCCCCATGGCGCTCCCTCGCCTCATTTGCATAGCTTTCAGACTTCCCTTTCTCGCTCTCCCTCTTTCACCGCTCTCGCTGTGCTCCTCCATGATCGACAGGCTCCTTCGCACTTCTCTTCAGTTTGTGTCGCACATGTTAATTAAAGCCTCTAATTAGCTTTCCCCACTAAAAGGCCGCATTAAATCAGAGTTGGAATGGCAAATGATTCCTGGCATTAGCATAATTGTGTTTTTGAAGTGTAAAGATTCGGGCATTAGGGATGCTAGCACGCGTTTTTGTTTCAGTGATTTGTTGTGTTTGGGGCTCAGAGCCCAAGGGGCCACTGGAGGTTGGCTGTGTGGGTTGAGATGCCCCAGGACCCTACAGGGGCCACACACTAATGAGGCCTGCTCCTCTCTGATGGAGCAGATACAGGAAAAACAAACCTGTGATGTGGTACCCTCAGGTGGTCCTGAGAGCCTGGCAGAGCGGAACAGGACACTGGTGGAATGTGTGTGTGTGTGTGTGTGTGCGTGTGCGTGTGTATGGGTGTGTGTGTATGAGAGAGAGAGAGAGAGAGAGAGAGGAGGGAAACCAAAAGTTATTACTGTTTTTATATATTATTAATTAATAGGGATTGTCATGTACCCTGTTTTGTGATTGGAAGGCCACAAGGATACTGAAAAGGAAAGTGGGGAAAATAGATTGATAGAACTAGTTAGGACTAGCTAAGATAGTTAACTGATGATGATCAGTGTGTTTTTCCACATAAATCCACGTGAAAATCAAGTAACACTATTTATTCTGCTTTAAAGGTAAATATACAGTTAGTATAGACATAAAGACTAGCAAATCCTCTATCAGCGTCCTTTACATTTTTCAGAATTACAGAATTGACACCTCATGATCGTGTTTTCAGTATCATATTTCCGATGCCTTGGAATGAGTCTTTTATAACTACAAAAAGCGTGGCTCCTCTGTGGATAGAGTCCACAACGTTGCATCGCTATCAGTCTACACTCGTTGAAACGCCTTAAAGAGAGGACGGGTAAATTTACACACTGAACTAAATTCTTGAGATTCTGGCATCTTTGCAAGGATTGTGCTGGGTTAACATTTTGCTTTGAAAAAAATGAGACCATCCTGAAATGAGACCTAAAAACTGGTTTTGATTCATGGGTGAAGGTGGTATAAACTGCTGTCTACCTATGTCTACCACTTGGGGCACCAAAACCAATTTACAAATTCTACCAACAGGGGCTTTTTTAATTAATTAAAAAAATCAATTGCTTCTACAAATACAATGTGTCTTCTTACATTGAATGTGAACTAGGAGAACAACTCCAAATCTCAAATATCTTCTCTTGTTTTTTAAAAGCATTCTTCATCCGGTCAAAAGGCACTGACAAAAAGGAAATTTTACCTTAGGAGGAGAGCAAGATTTTGCTATATTTTGTGGCTAAATCATTTTAAATGTGTCCAGCAGCTGTATTGAGACTTTTTTCCATCCAGGTAAAGTGATTATTTCAGAATCAACTTCCTTGTTAGTGTTGGTGAACACAGACAGACTCTCACGCCCCAGGTCATGTCTTCTATTACAGTGTGATATACCTGGATTTACCAGTGATTAGTGCCGTGTACATCCTCAGCTATCAAACATGACTGAAGCTGTCACCTTCCCATGAATCGTGCCTCGGGGTAGACATGATGTACTTTTCAAGAGCTTCCTTTGGGCAAACTTGCTCACTGACTACTGTGGCTAAATTATTCAGGGTGAACTTGTCTACCCAAAGGCCCAGTGGTGGAACAGTGACAGTTTGGGGGTTGTGTGATAGCTGAGAGTGTTGTCATATGAGTTATTATTGAACCAGCCAGATATACCACAATGCAGCATATTCCCGCTCCGGCCTTGAATCTGCTCCAGGCATGAAAACCCATTAACATGCATTGGAGGAAGCGGCAGAGTAGAAGAAATGATGTAAGGAGGAAGAGGCTGCAGACAGAATTATCACCACTTCTACACGAGGCTACTTTTAATTTGATTAATTCTAATTAAATGATTTTTGTGTCAGCAGTCGAATCATTTCCTTTTCTTTAAAAGACTACAGTTGATTGCATAAGGACATAGTGCCATGTTCTTGAGGTGACAGATGAAATTACATGGAATGATTTTTATAATGGCGTAAAAACGTCCTGTTTTTATGTATGAGAGAGTCAGAGACACAGAAAAACCAGAGCAGGAAAACACAAAAGAAAATAAGAGAAAGGAGGAGAAGGAAGGAGAGAAACGGGCAGCGGACAGAAAGTGGGAGAAATATGGAGAGTGCAAGCAGCGCCAGACTCTAACATTCATTATGTCTATTTCACTGGTGCTAGTAGTCAGAAAGCAGTAGGAGATCTCAGCCAGTCAGCAGAGAAACCAAGGGCACTGCCAGAGGCTTGATTTACACAACAAAAAGACATTTCACCGTACGTGACCTGAACCGTACTTCTTTTTTTTTGGTCAAAGTTTTGCCAAGTTTATGTAACTGCTGATGCCAAAAGGAAATATTCCTGTGGTGCGAGCTGTGATTGCTGGCAGTTGCGCTCCCTCCGTCTGCACTCGTTGTATCTGTGCTAACTGGAGGTCCAACCTGAGAGGTCAACAGGTGTAAAGTTATGAGTTTAACTCAAGTTGTAATGAGAAGCAGCAGCGTGATGTGCTTTAGGCTGAGCAGAAAACCACTGCAAGTTCAACTGAATAATTGCTTTTAAAGACAATAGTGATACACCACTTTTCTTATAAAAGACAGAGCAGCAGCATGCAGCTGGCAAAGCACATGCCGTGTAATTACAATATTCCTGGTTTGAATGTAGCCTCCTTCTCTTATTCAGTCTCTCCAATTCAAATTCAAATTTGCTTTTTTTTGGCCTCAACAATCATGCAAATGCAGCGTTGCCAAAGCAGGCTGTGCATCATTTAAAATGTAAAATATGACATCTTGTGTACAATACCAGATATCATCATATAATACGTGTAAAACCATTATGAAATGATATTAAATGCAATATAATTTCCATAGTTATTGAGAAATTTCTGGCTGATAGACCAACAATGACTTCCATAAAGCAACACTGCTAACATGGCTAAAATACCAATTTTTATCTTTCTCAAAAGGAAAAAACTGTTTTTAACATTTAATAATTTTGATATTAGAGCCCCCCCCACTTCCATTCTGCTGCACTGTACATCTCTGACAGACAGACAGACAGGTAACGGTTAAAGAGTGAGTGTGCTGAGTGTAACACAGGCACAGGTCCGTGTTTCAACATTACACCATTAGACTTTAAATGAACCATGGTGTGCTTACAGGTGTGCGTTTATTAGCCGTTTTACAGCAGCCTGGAAAGTGACTCAGCTAACCAGAACTGAGGACAGAAGCAATCTGTTCAGTAACCTGAGCTGGGTTTTTTTTTTTATAAAGTCTGAGCCTGAGCTTTATTCCTGTGCTTTTATCAGAGATTTAATCTATAAACCCATTACTTGAAGTTCACTGTATGGGTCGTTTCTGTTTATAAATCACCATTTTACCAATCAAGAAGCACTGGCCTTTAAAGGTGTTCTCATTTATTTTGTGCTACTCATTCTGTATTGAGCGAATGAGGCAGAGTTTAACAGAAGTGCTGATTGTACATTCCAAAAAAAAGATTGAAAAGACAACATGCAAATATTTGTGAATCGTGTGTGTTCACCTTTAAGAGCCTGTGACAGATGAGCTCAGTGGAAACAAGCCAATGACAAGATGACAGGTGCAAGAATAAACTGATATTTTCATTAAAAAAAATCCCTGTGCCTCGTTTAAGATAGGGAGGGGGAGAAGGGGGCTCCAAATATCACGGCGAAATATGACAGGTAAACACACACAGGAACACACACACACACACACACACACACACACACACACACACACACACATTCTCTGCAGCCCTGATTGAGTGTAAGTGTCTGCGTTGGCGGTCAAGGTCAGCTGATAATGGGAGAGATTGAGGACAGGGTGAGGCGGCGGGGGGGTCTGCAGCAGTCTCAGGTAATGAGATTTACGACCCTGAGCTCTCGCTGCACCCCCCCGCCCTCCCTCCACCCCTCGCCTAACATGATTTATAGATCTAATAGACGTCAGCGCTCCCGCCTAAGATAGAGGCTTCACATTATCACTGAGGGAAAGTCATCCGTTCAACAGGGCAAGAATACAGAAACAACTCTACCAAGATGTCCCTGCATGTGTGTTTGTGTGCACTGATGTTTCACTGAATGCCACAAACGCATCAGTATGTGTATGTGCAGGGCTTACAGATATGACTTATTCAGATTCTTTCAATATTTTGTCGCAGTGTTGGGAGAAGTTGCTTTTAAAAGTCATTCAATGCAAACACAGCCTCAAAGAAATCGGATTTGATCTTCAAGCAAAAATCAATATTTCTATATTGACAATGGATCAAATGGCTATGTGAAATGCAAAAGAGAAAGCCTGTACTAACCCATGGTGAGTGATCACATGACCAGTCAGCTCTATGGAGCTTTTCAGCATGTTGTTTTGGTTTTACAGTCATAACTGATTCACTCTCACACTACCTGCCCAGTCCGGAACATGACACAGACAGAGTTAGCAACAAGCTAACTAGCTCTAAAGAGACAGAGTGACCTCATACAACTAAATGTAGTTTAAGAAAATATTACAATGAGCTTCCATGATCACCACTGTAGATTCTAAAACCCATTTATCATTTATGTCAGCTGCCCAAATATGGAAGATTGTTACCACGGTGACAACTTTGGTGTTGTCAGTGTTAGCTACAGCTCTGCAAATGTGTTGCTTTTAAATACTGTTGTACCCATTTAAATTATTTAAGTATGTTTGCAGGACACACCACAGGAGTTTTCAGTTATTTAATTGCATCAAGGAACTAAACTAAACAGGACAAAGTCTCTTTTAGTAGTTATATCTGTTTTCTAAATGTAATAAATGTGCGGAAAACTGAGGGAATTACATTCCAATTTAAAAGTGTACAAAAAACATTCTGCAGGAATTAAAAAAAGAGCACAGAGGGTGATTAGCTGCCACAGAGAAGTAATGGGATTACTCCAAAATGCCACCCTCTATGCTGCTGTGCTCATTGTGCTAACACTCTAAACAAAATGACATTCAACTGAAACAACACACAAACGATGCTATTGTTCCAATACGCTGCACAAGCCGACCGAGGCACAACGGCAGTAAGGATGGAAGCCATTGAACTTACTGCTCATTACCAGTACAACCTCTCCTGGAGCAGCAAAACAACAGAGGCAACATTCAGTGTCTGTTCAGCTCTGTTTACTGATGCTTCTGCAAAAAAAAAAAAAAAACACAACCAAAAAAACAAAAACAACAATATGGTGACAGCCAGATTGCCTCCCAATAGATGCAGTGCTAATATTTGCACTAGGCCTGCTGTACGTGTTGAAAAAGATGGTAGATTGGATTTCGAGCACACGCTTACACACATAAACATGCACAAACACCCCCTCTCAGTTGTTTGTTCTTATGCAGTCTCCCATCTCAGTGTATTTTGAGAATTAAACCAATAAGCCCCCCTGCTAAGCCCAGCCTAGCAGTTATTGATGTGCTGCCTTTTTATTGTCTGGAGTTTATTCTGTTCATATTCAACTGTGTCTGCCTTTGTGCCAACACGCCGTTGCTTTAAACATACTGACACTGAAGGGCTCGGAGAGCAGCTGTGGAATTTTGAGGCAAAAACACGGCGTAGAAATCACATTAATGCTCTGATATCTGTTTAGCGCACAGATTCTCCAATTGCTTTGAAAGTTTGTGAGTTCATTTTTCATTTTGACGGAGAGAACATGAACAAGGACACCAAATTTTCAGACGGAGAAGCTTTCTAAAGAGTTTCAAGCTAAACTGGACCCAAAACCAGTCTGAAGGACATTTGTACAACCACATTTAACCTCAGCACCTATCATACTGCACTGATACACCTTTCATTGGCCAGCTGTGTGATGATATTTATATCATCTTCAGAAATTCATAAAATTCTCAGGGTTTCACTCACAGTTTAGATCTCAGACCTCTTCCCTTTTATTATCTAATTTTATCAAAACTGCTGTATATGACTGGCCCCAGAGTGTTATACTGATTCTCAGATACTGCTTCATTTTCTGTTGCAGAGTTTAGTGCCATTTATAATTCATTGCAACAAACACAGTTGAAAATTAACTTCAAGGCTATTTTTGTGATTTCCAAAGTCTTCCTGTTGCATTACAGCAATAAAGCTATCCAATCAAAGCCTAACGTTAAACAAAGCGGCATGTTGTGTTTGAAATTCAGGGAGCCTTGGTGAACCCAAAGGCTGTTGTTGGTTGATGTTGGCCTCATCTGTATATTGAGCAGTCGTCTATTTACATAAAGAAATGCCAGAGAAACCCTTTAAAACAGTTGGAGTGACCATGGTTTTATTCGAACAAGGGACCTTTGTTGCGTGCCATCCACCTTCCTCCAGACATCTTTATTCATCCAAATAAGGCAAAAAAATGCTCAAATAAAAACTTAAGATACAAATTATGAAGCTCAGTAGTGGTTAGACCTTGGATTTGTAGTGCTTAGAATGATTTTCCATTAACTATATTGTTTTAATGTGGATCCTGTTACATATGTAAATTTCTTATTGTTCGCTGGTTATTTAGCTTTAATTTATTCATAAAGAAATAAGGATTAATTAGCGAGGGGTCAGAAAAATCTGCATACTACAGTTTCAGGAATATCCACCAGAAAGCATAAAACCCCCAAAAGAGGAAACTTTCCAGGATTATTTTAATGGCATTTGTGCCTTAATACAGATAGATCACAGTGCAAGGATGAGAGAGAGAGCAGATGCAACACCAAAAAAGTTCTGCTTTTAAGACTTTAATACATTTACATAACAGACGCCTCAGTTAGCTGAGTCACCTGAACCTTCTTCCCCCTGCATGCCTCTGAAATCGTATCTCATCTCATTTTTATCTCATGTCGGCGCTCGAGCCCACAGGGAAGTTTGTCACTTTGAAAACAGGTGGGATAAGAGGTGCAGTCAGGCAAAGACGCACAACAGCGACCAAACCACTAAGTTTAAAAAGAGATTAAACAAAGCACTCCTTCATTTCTTTCGAGGTTTCAGTGAAAATGTTATTTAAAACAGACACACGCAACAGAATGGGTTCGGATGCTCTTATTAATTTTGTTTATTTCCCGGCTACTCGGCTCTTTTCACCTGAGGTAACGTTCCTCGGCTGCGAGGACAATAAATAGCGCCGTCCAAGTGCCTCCACAGTTTTCAGCTTGGTAGAGAAAATGCACAGTTGATTTCTCTGTGGTGTCTCGGCTGCTTTATTAGCACAAAACTAAAGGGGCTTTTTTTTTTCCTACTGTTTATATCTCTGAAAAAAAGAAACACACGGTCTCCTGAGCTCCGTGCAGAGTATGAATGTCTGGAGGTTACACAAGTAATCATTCAGTCCAGAAAAATAACAAAACTTTAAGGTGATGCTGAGGACAGCTTGCTATTCTGATTTGACAATACAGCAAAATGCCTTTGTCTCCTTTTTCCAGTCTGTCATTTTCTTCTCTTATTCAACAATGCCAGTCTCAAAATGTAGCAACTACATTTCTACAAGGCTAAAGTTTTTGTAAATGTGACACTGATTTCCTCTACTACGTGCCAGAATTTCAGTTTTGTTGCTAAAAACAACCAGATTAATAGACAGCCACAGCCAGACCCTTTCAGCGCACGCATTCAAACAAGTACAGTAGCAGCACATCAATGCTAAAACATTACAGCTTTGTTTCAACACAGAGGAGGGCGAGCGTTGCCAGAGAAAGCTTAAAATGGCTGCTGAAAGTCAGAATACTGGAGCTGAACCAAGCTCAGCAGACGGTGGACAGGCTTGCGGTTGGATGGCTGAGTTCGAAGGCAGCAGCTTGTTAGGGTGGAAATGGATTAGCGAGAGGCACAATGGGAGTCTTAGGCGTGTCTGCGGTGTTGTGTGTTAAAGCCCTGCCTACGTTGCCCGGGCTGCTAGACTCATTTATGCCCAGCGGTGCATGCAGCGGCCAACTCTCACACACAGGGCTTTTCTAATTGCCATGGTTTCTTTCTGTGCTTGCAGCGACAGCCTTGATTCGGCATCCATCAAAACCCTGAATTAACCTGCGGCACCGCACAATTGTTCTGTTTGTCACATGCAGCTGGTGGTGGAATTATTTCTCCAGCGCTGTTGTGTTACATCGAGGCAGACTGTAAAGAGTTTTTTACAGTAGAGTGGAGAAATTCAGGTTTCCCCCACCTGCAGGTGCAAACACAACACTGTGATTATTTTTACTGTGTGCAAAATGCTTATTGCAACATTTGAAAAGTGGCTTTTGTGTTTCTAGCCATGCTTGTAGCAACGTGGATAAATTGCAATACTGCTTGGTCCACCACTTGTGTCCAGGCTGAAATATTAGCATTCTACACGCTAAACAAAGATGTGTTAGCACTCAGCTCACTGCACCATTGTTTCAAAGTGCACGCTCACAGAGCCACTAGCATGTAGTTGTACAAATGTTTTCACAATTAAATCTTGCACTTTTTTGACTAGATGTGCTAATACCATCATATTGACACCATGCCCGTGAAGGTTGACACACAAGAACAATGGTTTGTGTCTGAAATCTAAGTTTATTGCTCACTACAGTAAAATCCCGAGTGTTTCTTATGAAGAGGATCGTGAGTGAGTGAGTGAGTGAGTGATTTGAATTTCTTCTCATTTGTTGGGGTATTTATGACTTTATTAAATAGCAGTCAGTGGAGAGATGACAGGAAATGAGAGGAGAGAGACGGATGGAGACTTACATGCAGCACAGCCCTTGTAAACACAGTGCCACCCACAGAAACTCATCAAAGTAACATCATATTCATTATTTGGAACATCTACTGCCTGTCAGGCAAGAGGTACACCTTGGCCAAGTCACCAGTCTATCACAGGACTGGCATGTATAGACAAGCAATCACAGGTCTTTTTCACAAAAGACATTTTGACATGTGACAGTAGGAAAAAGCACTCCTGTAAATGATTGCAGGATTCAATTTAGCTGCTTTAGTTTCATGATACTGTGCATATTGGCTCACAGTCATGGTTAAACAGTATCCAGTCGCCATTAATGTTATTAACACCTGTGCTTTTCCCACTATTACGAGTTAAAACGTCTGCTGCGATAAAAGACCTTCTCACACTCGCGTTCACACCTACAGGCAATTTAGAGTCCCCAATTAACCTAACCTGTGTGTCTTTGGACTGTGGGAGAAAAGCATGAGCATAAAGAGAAACCCAGCAGGCAAATCTTCACACAGAAAGTTCATCAAAGGAAGATCCAGAAAGAAAGACACCACAGTGGTGGAGGCACCTTGTGACTGACAGGTGCTCTCTGGGAAGTGCAATGAAAAGACACCACAACAAAGATGTTGTGCACTAAAGAAAAATGCTGGATGTTGCAAAGCTAATGGTCCCAAAAATACACCCCAGTATCATTTTAAAATGCCAGAAATGTATTCAATGTTTGTAAAATAAAGAATCCTCAACCAAAAAATAGAAAAATCCTAAAAAGACAAAAACCAACATTGAATTGATTCGACTAATAAGTGCATCCTGTGTATCCAAAGCCCAAAAACAAATCAATAAGTTACATTTTTGGCAAGACAGGAAAGAAAAGTTTATCTGTATAGTTCATTCCAACCACAATGCAATTCAAAGTGCTTCGCTTAAAACATAAAAGGGCTCAAGATGTTGAAAATGTTTAAGTAAAGTAAGGCAAATAAAAAAAATTAAAAATGGACTAAAACTGATAAATGGGAGAATAAGTGAAACATGGATAATGCCAATAAAAAGCCTCAATATTGATTAAATAAAAAGCAGTGGCACACAGAAAAATCTTCAGCCTTGCTTTAAAAGAGCAGAGTTGTAGCAGACCTGCAGATGTCTGGGAGTTTGTTCCAGAGCATTAAATACTGAATGCTGCTTCTTCATGTTTAATTTTGACTCTGGGAATGAAAGCAGATGATCTGAGAGGTCTAGGAAATCCATAACGTCGCAGCAGATTGTAAACATGTTTTGGCCCGAAAATACAGCGCTTTATTAAGCAACAGCAGTATTTTAAAATAAATTCCTCAGACAGGGAACCCATAGAAAGATCTGAGAGCTGGGCTGATGTGATTCACTTTCTTTGTTTTGATGAGGAGCAGAGCAGCTCTGATTCAGCTGCAGCTGTATGATGAACACCTGTAAATGCACTATTACAGTTGTAGTGTCGGCTGAAAAGCAATATATATTTGAGGTGATAGACTGACTTTGTAAATTTCTTAATGTGACTATTAGATTCAGGTCAGACCGTATGTCTGGCTTCGTTTGTGTTGAGTTTTAACTGTACTTCCTTTGCTCCTGTTACTCCAGATTTATCTTATAATTTAACTGCATTAACTCCTACCTGTTTAGTAATAAGTTGTGGTTGTCTGTGCCAAATGCAGCACTGAGATCCAAAAGTACTGGGACTGAAATTCTGCCCTGTTTGTGTTTAAATGGATGTCAGTGGACACCTTAACGTAAGCAGTCTCCGTGCTGTGGTGTGGTGGTAAGCCTCACTGGAGAACATTGAAAATAGTAGTTTAAGTCAGTACAGCATACACTTTCCTGATGCTGTAAAGACTTTCTAGTGCACTAAATGCGTGTATGTGTCCAGTTTGTGTAACTTTGAGTAACTTCAGTGTTCATCTTAGAAAAATTAATTAAACTTATTCTTTTTGAGATTTCATCTTCAGTATGAATTAATATACTTGGGGCATGTTGCTGGTTCTCTGTGTTTTTATTGGGTTCATTAACAATAAGAGAACTACAGAATAACACCTGTCTTATCCTTTAAATTTCTCAGTTAGTGGTGAAAAGTCTTCTGCACACATCAGCATGAAGAAAAGAACAGAGGAAGTCACAATAGTTTTGGTTGAAGAGATCTCGAACTGGCACATTTAGAAATGTGTTTCTCATGTGGGTTTTTGTGCTAAAAGCAGCAAACACCAAATGTGTGTGTGGTCATGGCTGTAGATTTGTGCATGTGCAGCCCGGGTAAATGAGGATTGACAGGCCCCTAATGCCCTCTGCAGCGAATAAATGGATAATCGAGAATCCTGTTGTGACGCCCCCCGTCCTGTGTCTGAGATGAGACACATAGCCATCTGAGCACTCCAATGACACAGCCAGAGATTGATTTTGTGTGTGTGTGTGTGTGTGTGTGTGTGAGGGAGAATGACAGAAAGATGAATTTATTCTCTGACTTTCATAGTATCAGTCACACTATTTACATATTCATTCCTCATATTATAATGCAGTGACAGTGATGTTATTCTGTTGCTGCCTACTTGGTGTCAGTTAGGCACTTGTGCTTTTTGCATTTACTGTGGACCTCTAAAGAGCAGGCACGGCCGCACGTCACAAGATTTGAATCTAACTTTTTATATTCTGTCATTTCTACCCTTTTATACACTCAGAAGGAAATTGATATGCTGAGAGGGACAAACGTGAATAAGGCTGTGACTAATGATTATTTTCTTTACTGATTGCTGTTGTTTATTTTACTTTGTTCTGACAGAAAGTCAAAAAATGAAAACTGAAATGAAAATATAAACCTCAGCTATTCCAACTTGCTTACTCAATCTGCATAGGAAGATTGTGTGATGCCAAAGAAAGCTCCAAAATAACTACCAAATATATTTTGTGGTGCAGTTGTTTTGTGGAGAAAAATGAAATAAACAATATCCTCCAACCTATGCTGACAGCTTAATATTACTCATTTTGTCCGACCAACAGACCGAGACCCCAAAATATTCAATTTGTAATTATGAAATAGCGAGAAGTTTAGCAAATGAGAAGCTAGAATATAGACAAAAGCAATATTTGTCTTTGTTTGCTCTGAGTTTCTGTTTATCGATCAATCCATAAATAGTTTTAGTCCTAAACTTTACAATACAAAGCATGCATTTGCTATTAATCTTTATAAACTGATCTGTGCATAAGCAGCTGTATATATTCACTGTTTTATCACAAATTAATTTTCATCATGAACATATGTTGGAGTAAAAGAGTTTGCAAAGAAGAACAGATTAACAACACAAGCAGAAATAAAATATAAAGAAATAAAATTGATTAAAGGAACAGGGGCCAATCACTACCAAATATATTTTGTAGCGCAATTGTTTTGTTGAAAAAATGCAATTTACAAGATCCTGCAACTTAAGTTGACATGTTAATATTACTCATTTTGTCCAACCGACAGTCTAAGACCCAATAGTATTCAATAGTGAAATACAATTTATTAAAGAAAGTAAAGGAGCATTTTGTAATCCTTAGATTTAGTAAAAGACAAAATAAATATCTGACCAAGTTTTCTCCTGAGTTTCACCAGTAACCAGATACGTTTGGTTTCTGCAGATCCAAGCCTGGACATCTCAGCCTGGAAATCAGTCTTTGGGTTTTCACAATCCCCATGAAGACCCCTAAATTTTACAAAATAAGAAAAAAATTTCCTTCAGAGCTGAAGACGGAAAATCAAAAGAAATAGTACTTGGTACAGTTTCTAGCCACAGATTGGAAGATTTTGCCTTGTGTTGTGCAATGCAATAAAATATGCTGCTGGTAACTCATAATCAATACCCAGCACAAAAAGTTTACCTGCAGCATTGAAGTTTTTTAGCATTTCTCTACCGATAAATTTCAGGAAACAGCTAAATAAAACAAAATCCTTCTAATAACCTGCTGGGGGTCAAGGCAACACCACAGAGACAACAGATTTAACAATTTGTAGTAGTTGGATAAAAATACATACCAAAAAAAAATCAAGAAAAGGATATTTACTTTCTCTGGTTCGTGATGGAGAACGATTGAGAAGTGTAATGAAATAAAAGCCAGGCAGGGGAGATAGACTAGTGGGCGAGTCACGTCTGCCTGCAATGCACTTATCAGGTGGGGATTTTCTGCAAGTGTCAGTCGGTATAGGAAGCCTTCAAGGCTCTCGGGGAAAGGGGATGCTGCGGTAGTGACAGGGCTATCTGCCTCTGACAGCCCAAAGACCTAAAACCGGATGGCTGGGAAAGATAAGGCTCTGTCGGCACTGGACACACACAAACAGACAGGACACACACACACATACACACACATACACCACACACACACACTGGATGCGGGTGCTGTTTCTCGCATACGCACAAACACATGCACACACAAACACACAGCCAAACACTGGCATTCACTTTGCATTTACAAATTCCCCGTTGCCTGACCACTCGCTCATTCATTCACTCATGTGCACTGACACACACATACACACACATACACACATGCTGGCTCCCTGTCTGCCAGCCAGCGAGGCTTCCCATTAGCTGTGGTGCAGTGTGCTGGGTGAGGAGCGCTGGGGCGAGAGACATCAATTTGCTTCCTCTAATGCGCTCGCTGCCCCCACAAGACATATTGATTATTTCTTCCCCGCAAAGCGACAAATAGCAATTTCGGGGGCATAATGGAGATAGATGGTTGGTTTATAAGAAGCCCCCAAAGAAAAGTTGTAAGGGGGTGGAGGGCTGGGAGGGCTGGGAGGGGGTGCAGCGGGATGGGGATGCTCTTCCTCCACCCACTCCTACTCCCACATCCCCCTCTGTGTCTGTCTCTTTTAGAGTTTTAACTTTTTACCATCTCCACATTTTCCATGTCCTGAACATGCTGTTAAAGACGAATAAAATAAAAATGAAATCTGAATGAGTAAAGACAGCAGGGCGGGGTTAAAAAAAGAAATGTGGTGTGTCTATGAGGAGGTGAAGGTATGGCGGGGCTTTGGGGTGCACAGATGTTGAGGCGCGCCACCAGTGCACATTCATTACGCGCCTCCTCCTAGGAGCGTCGCCTCCTCCTGTCTTAATGGTTGTACTGCGGAGAGCAGCTGCTGCCGCAGTGTTTGCTCGGCCTCACCCTCCGTCTGTTACATCCACTTCATATCCCCCTTGTTAGCATCAGTGAGACTGATCCTTAGGTTGCTCTCATGGTGGGAGCATGAATATTTGATTCTCACTTGGTTGCAGCTTGACTCCCTAAAAGTTGAATTTGAATTTTTGGATAAGCTGTAGTTTTAAGGACTGATGGCTGCAATGTTTTTCTCATCAATAACGCAACAAGGACTTCCTCACTGCATCATTTGGTCAGATGAATTCCTGAAATGAAGAGTCACACGCTCTGCTTTTTATCTTTGTTCATTTCAGTCTCGACAGGAAGGCAGCTGCTTTTAATTCTTCAGACATAGATTTTGAGAAAGTTGACATCAGTGTCATTACGCAGTCTGTGTTTTCAGAAAAATTAGCTTCAAAGTTGACAAGAGATTCCAAATAAATCATAAAATATATATTGTTGATGAGCACCGAGTTTTCAGTGCATTCAATCCAGATCTGATTTGTGCATCCATATCCAAAAATGTTCTTGTCACTTTATCCACCTGCTATTCTTTACAGACTTCCACTGTAAACTCAAATCCTTGCTCTCCTCCGTGGTGTTCACATTGTTATATAATAGTTCTGGCTGATTTGAGGTAGCTGATAGCTGCCAGCTGTAGACTCAGTCTTGCTGCAGACTCCAGGCGGTAAATGAGGTAAAACATGTGCGCAGCTCATCACATGATGGACTGATGGGAAATGTTGCTCAATAAGTTCAGCTGCAGACAACTTTTCCTCTCCAAAGATGATTTCTACTCCAGATAACTCCACGATCTAGTCCAGGCTGTAAATAAACTGATGGACTTTTCAGATTGGTGGAAACCATTGCAGGTGTTGCCTTCGGTAGCTGGTACAGAAACACTGGCTTGGCTTCAGATAGTGTCACAGCACATATAGACCCAGTGTGTGATAGCATGTGCTGCTTGCAATGTGAACAGATGGTTTAAGTTTATGCGTACACAGCCCGAGGGAGAAAGTAAGTAAATATTTGACTGTTGGTACTTAGGATGAAAATCTGATCTCATTTCAACTCGATTCTGGCAAATCTGCATGTGGGTGTAATACTGTTTCACCAAGTGTTACATTATTTCTAATATAACCTAAAGCAGCCCATCAATCACTACCATATGGTTCACATGGAGCTCCCCTCGCCTTTATGGGGGTTTCTATTGAGTTTCAGCTAATGGGTTAGCCGCTGTTTAGGCAGCACTTCAGCGTTATGGTTCACTCTGACCATCCTCACAGTGTTGTCTTCAGCCACAGGAGGCAGCTGCCCTCCAGTCACCCAGCTCTTTCCTTCAGGAGTTGGTGGAGACCAAAAATAGAGCAAAAAATGTTTGACATTTAGCTGATATACAGGGGATTTACTTGTAAAGATAACAGCAGCATTGTTAATGTTAGTAGTTACACATGTGTTATCCTCTCCTGTGAGTTCAAACATTTGTTCCAGAATGAGGCCTTTTGTGCATCTAATACAAAAAAAATAAAAAATAGAGAAATGCTACAATCTGCAGAGTATCCTGCTGAAAGAGAAGATTTCTAGGATTCCCTTAACTACCTGGCAAACATACACATTTGAGCTATGAAAAACCTCCTTTGTCTTGTGCATCATTTATATTTTTAAAAAAAACCCTGAGATTTCATATAGCTAAAAGACTACAGGTGAAAAACACAGAGGCCGCTAAGTGTCTATAACACTGAGGCAACAATTTGAATAAACCTGCTTTTCCTCTCACAGATTTTACATGTAGTAGGGTTTTTGGGTGGAAATATAAGAAGTAATTAAAAAACTCTTAATTATAAGCATCACTCAGTAGGTCAACATCTAGATCCCAGCCACATAATTATTACTGAGCAAAGGACATTAATAAATGAAGATTAGCATTTACTCTCCAAACATATCAATTTGGGTGATCTATCCACTCTCTATTGTGTTGCACTCTGTGTGTGTGAAATATTGCAGAGGAGGTTCGAGGTCTTTGATCGCAGATTTTTCTCAGAGAGCTGTCTTCCTCCCATTGCTCGAGCTTCACTTTATCACAGTTCCCTTGAATATTTCATACATCTTCTTTCCCCCCTTTTAAACCACTGTTATTGTTTAGGCACCAGGAAATCTTGCAAATCACAAATCAAGTTCTTGTTTAAAGCTTAATTATTAATTATTCAGTATTTTTGAGCACTCAGTTTGACTGGCAGGGAAAGTGAAGTTGCTGCTCGCTTGCTGTAAATGATGTGGACATGAAGTGTGCATTTTTATATTTTGTAATAGTTTATTGTGCATACATAATACTGCTGCCACATTAAAAAACAGTTTGTGGTTTTAAAGCCTAAATTCTGTGTTTACATGGCTTTTCAAGGCAACAGCACTGCACTTGGGACATTGAAACACATTAAAGAGCTGCTAAGTGTGCTTAACAATACAAGAATTGGAAAAAAAAAGTCTAAATAAAAAAGAGAATAATTTTTTGGAGATAATAGTTCAGCAACACCAATGAGGGTGCTTGGTTCAAATGTTGGTCCACCTTAAATATGAATAGAGCAAGCATGACAGGCCATTTTGTTGTTTCTTAGCCATAATGGATCACAACTTTAATTGTATGCAACAAGCCTGTAGTGGGCCATTAACCACAATAAATTATTTCCAAAGCTAGTTGGAAGAATTGTGAAAACTTTGACCGTTTCAGCGGCTTTTATACCCCTTACGCTGGCAGCCATTATCAATTTGGTTTGGTAAATGAAGGTAATGTAGCCATTACAAAGTGTAACAGCAGCACGTTCTCAACTCGCATGTAAACCGACACCTTTAACGAAATGGAATTTTTAAACACCCCGGCCAATCCTCAGCAGACTAATAACGCCTCCTTCCCCAGAGATGCAGCAGACCTAAATTATAGGAAGCAGCCCAGACAGACAGAAGTGACACAGAACCGCATGCAAAATGAGCTTATTATCCCTGTTACTGTCAATGCAGCACGGCCAAGCTGTCAGTGATCACAACAGACATGTTATATACGACAGCGGTATTACAGGCGCTGCGCCTGATAAGAGGAATGATCCACAGCGATGATGAAAACAGACAGGTGAGATGGAGAGGAAAGAGGGGATGGATGGAGGGAAAAGAGGAGTAGAGCGTCTGTTTGCTAGAGGATGGTGGGGTTCAGAGGACAGGGGGGTGATGTGAGGATATGGGGTTGGATGGAGGGAACAGAAAGGCTGGACAAAGAAAGGGAAAGATGAAAGAAATGGAGGAGTGGATCTAGAAACAGCTAGATGAATGGATGAATGGTGGCAAAGGAGGGAGGGTGGATGGATGGAGGGAAAGTGGGATGGAGGAGGAGAGATGGAGGGGTGAGAGCGCTGGCTATTATCCTGCATCGATTTACTCCAGTCAGGGATGGCTGGACGCGTAATGAAGTGTGGGATCTAGGGGTGTCCGCGTGCGCTTGTCTGCGCCTTATAGCTTTTTGGATGTATTGTGGGATGATGTGTCACCTGTGCGTGTGCTTGTGTGCGTGTGCTTGTGTGTGTGTGTGTGTGTGTGTGTGTGTGTGTGCATATGTTACATGCAGATGATAAGGTCTGACCTGCTGTGGTTAAACACAAAGTTAGATCGTTGTCTCCTGGATGCTTTGAGACTTCATGTCTTTTGAAATTACAAAACCTTCCTGCAGATGCATTACAGTATTTGCACTCCCTGTAACTGTCACTTATGAAGATTTGTAATAATTGTAACAGATCGTAAATCAAAAAACCCTCATTTTGTAGTCAACATTAAAAGGAATTCCTTAATATGTAATCATTATCTATCTGCTCAAAACCGAATTACATCATCTTATAGCCATTTAGTCAGTGAAAGAGTTGCATAAGCTCAAGCCGATTACCAGAAAATGAACAAGTATTTTGAGAATCAGTTCATTGTTTGACTCCTTTTTAAGACAAAATCACTGGTTAGATCTTCTTCTATGGTTTCATATATGAATATTTGCTGTTTTTCCATCAAATCTTTCTATTTTCTGATGTGTTTAGACCAAATAATGAATTGAATAATCAATAGTTGCCACCCTGTAGTTGGTAAGCATCTTAAGACAACTATATTGAAACTATTCCTGTTTCCATAGAATATTTAGTTGTTATATGCTGCAAAATGAGAACCCAGCAGACATTTTAATTGAGGCAGGAAGCAGACCACGAAGAGGAGGGAAAACAATCAAATTAGCTTTGACAAAAGGAAGAAAAGTTTCCCTTCAAACTATATCAAACTGTGCTGTACTCTTGTCATTCTTTCAGACCCCCTTTTGCAGTTCAGTACATCTTCTTCCTTTGCACATTGTCAGCCGTTCTCTTGTGGTGCACAAATCAAAACAAACAGCGTCCACTGCAGACAAAACAATTAAAAGAGAAACCATCCCTTTTCCTCCTGGGCTTTGGTATATAACATGTAAAGGGTTAGAGAAATGGAACAAAGGGCGAAATCAACATTATAGCTGTGAGAGAAGAGAGAAGTTGTCCCTCTGTCTCCCTCCCTTCGCTCCCTTGTTCAATTCTCACGTTCCCTCTCCTCCCACATCCCTTTTTTCCTTGATTTCCCTCCCCCGAAGCCCCACACTTCCTCTCCCAGTCTAATCCGCCACTCGACATGCTCCCTCTTTGTTCTGCGACCCTGACAAGTCGTCTCGTTCCCCTGCTCCGAGGACAGCCCCGGTGTGCTGGGGATAATGGAATGAATGCTGGAATGATAAACCCCCGAGGATGCTGGGAGAAAACACAGGAGTGTGTCAAGCAGGGTGATAACACTCTATTCTCCCGTGCATCTGTCGGAGGAGCAGGGATTATGGTTTTACAGACAGGCTTTGCCGATTTGCAGCCCCTTTCTGCAGACTAGGGTGTTTACACTGGAAGGTGTCATGGGTGTCAGAGGGCACCAGAGGAATATTCTCACATCTGTCTCGTACAAAGGTCTTCATTAGTTCTGAGCATTGCTCCACGGTGTGCAATCATATCTTAGTGGACAGGTAATTTAAAGTCCTCTTATCAAAGTTTACTGCAGGATGCTTTAATTCCTGATGAAATGCCACAGGATTCGGGGCCGTGGTTATAATTTGCTTTGACTACTAACTCAGAGATGTTGCACAACTACATCACAGCCAGAATTAGAAACATTACAATCTTCAAACCCAGTACAACAACTGAAATTTGGTTCAGTGATGTCAGGCCTGTGACATTTAAAGGATAAAACTGGTCATTCAGAGTTTTTCTTATTCTTCACAAATCCCATGGAAGAAACTACCAACAATGACTGCGTCCAGCTATTATTGTCTGATATAGATTATTGCTCCGTGCCGTAGAGCTCCATTGTTCTCCAAAGACAATTGAAACTCAACAACGAACCCCACTTCAGCTTCAGTTTTAATACTTGCCGTAGGCCTAAATGTGTATCCATCCACAGCTTAAAGTAGTCCCCAACAAATTCACTATTCACTCCTGTTTGAGAAATAGAAATGACTACAGTGTGAATAATGGTAAGAAAGGAATTTCATGATGGCAAACAAACTAAGAATAAGGAAAGCACTAAAATGCTTCGCTGATATTGGAGAAAGGTCATTGTTATCGTTAATAAAGAGACAAGTGTTAATTGCAGTTCTCCTGCGGGACAGTGTGATGTGCCACACCTTCAGTCATCACCCAAGTCTCCAAACTCTTGACACTCGGTCTCGCTGCACACGGAGCACATTACTTCCTGCGTTGCCACGAGACATTTGGGAACCTGCGAGGTGATGATTTGTCTAATATAGACATAATTCCTACAGTGGGCCGGCGAAGCTAAGGTGCCTTGAAACTGAGATGCTGTCATTGTTTCAGAATTCATTGTGACGCTAAATTGGTCCTTTTTTACATCAGATTTTGATGGTTGTCGTGTAGTCAAGTCTATCCGGATCAGTTAAACCTTAAATTCAATTAGAAACATGAAATATCTGAAGTGCAAATGTTAAACGTGACTGGACTTCACTGGGTTTAAAAGTTACAACCAGCATTTAATATTTTTTCATGTTGTTGTTTAACTACAACTAACTCAAGCTGACTTTCTGTCCAATTCGCTTCTCGGTTATAATTTCACACTTTAGAATAGTTCAGTCCAGTGCATCTACTTTTTTCGCTGGCCTCCGGGCAGCTCTCCTGCCTCCGTCGTGATTACCCTGACAGTAATTGTTAGTGAAGAGTAGAGCAGTTTAAATACTCACTCTCTGTGCTGCAGACTCTGATTGGAATGGAGTATATTTTATATGTTAGACCTCAGCCACTGCAGCAAGCATATTATTTTCTGTGTTAGACGATCTGGTCCAGCCTTACCTGCTCATTATCAGACATGAAATGGGATTCATAGGATGTCCAGGCTTTGTGTTTTTGGCGCAGCGAGACAGTGAGGCGACAAATCAATAAAAACTGATTGGTAAGCCTGTTTTGTTGCTGCAAAACAATTATCAGAGTTTGCGGCTCTTGGTAAAGTTCAAGAGATGAAACTTAGTCATTTCTAGAAAACGTTGTGTCTTATGCTATTACACAGCGGTCCAACTACTTTTGACCTCAATCTCTGAGATATCCACACCGGCAAGGAAGCTGGACACGTTCCCCCAAGCCCTCCTCGATCTAACACGCTGCCACACACCCCTTTGACTCAACCTCTGCCTATCTGACAATCGAACAATCTTTAAACTGACCTTGACCACAAAAAGGGAAAAAAAATCGAAGAGGATGAGGGGGAGGGAGCCTCATAAGAAAACCTCCCACCCTAAAAATAGAAAAGGTGGCAATTAAGTGCCAATCTAATCATCCCTCTGGTAAACGAGCCCTGAAGATTCCGCCCTCGTATCCCTAAGGCTTTTTTTTTTTCACACCACTTCCTCATCATCGCTGGCTATCGGCTTAATTACGCCCCCGCCATCCCCAGATAAGAGAGTGATAGCCTTATCACCACGGCTCATTTCCAAATCCATGAAATTAATAAAGTCTACCTCCCGTCTCAGTTCTGGGGCCAAACTTATATTAGCTGTCACGTACGAGAACTCAGTGAAGTAACACTTTCCCTGTTCTCACCGCTGGCAAAGAAAAGCTATGGGAAATCATCCTCTAGGAGATTAAAGACAAGGAAGGTTATGTTTTAGGCAAATTATTTGGACTGTAGTTTTTCACCCTGATGAGGGTTACGTCTGTGTGTTAGTTTTATGATTCGTCCAGCTTCCATTTGTCATTCGCACAGTGGTTGGATTGGTGCAGCCAACTACTTAATTTTTCTTAATCTCCACCTTGGGAGTACAGCTAAATTGCACAGTTTTGTTTCCTGCTGCAGCGGACTTTGCACACATCACTTTGCACGTGTGTGAAATATCAATTAGTAGGGAACATGCTGGAATAGAAGCGCTACCTGCAGGCAGTCCATAAAACTCCCAGCTTGTTATAAGTGATAGTTTCTTTATTTGTAGATCATCAATAAACCTCTAATCGAATAAAGTAATGCTTGAGCTGCCTTCCAGTCAGATCCACCTCGAGTCTACGAGTTCTCCAACTCTCCATGTTGGCTGCTGTAATCAGTGGGGAGACAGCTGGTTTCACCACGCTGTTCCACCTGCCCGCTCCCCTGAGTAAAGGGCTGTGCTTCACCGACCAAATCCACTCCAAGTCTCTCTGCACGGCACACTCCAGCATGACTGGCAGGGGTCTCACACATAGATTTCAGGGAAAAGGGAAGGTTGGGCGGACCCGTCACTGCACCGACGCTGGCAGTGGAATGAGACGGGCTCCCACTAGGTTTGGGCCTGTCATTTATTTCTAAACGACGGCAGATGGTGGGCTTGGCGCTTGCACCATCCTCTCAATCTCCCAAGGTGCACTTCTGTGATGGATGTGGCGAATGGGAACGCTGCAGAGAAGGCTGAGGCACATCTGCGCAGGCCGATAACGGGGGGCAAAGTATGTCTGGGCTTTCTAGCCATCGACTCGCTTTCACATATTACTCATTCCCTCACAGACCTCTTGAGGACTCACATCTTTCTCAGTTTATTTGCCTCTCACTTTCATAGCTTTGCTTTTTGCTGCTCTTATCAGCAGGACACCTTTCTGTTTACCGTGCAGGTGCACCTTTAAGTTTGACATTGCTACCTGCCTGGGAAAATCTACGCAGACTTTCCCTCGAGTATGCGATATTGGCTACCCCGTTTGAAAAATGACTGCCTGCACAATAGTTAATCATGACAGAAGTATATTAACTGTAGCTATCATGAGGTCTTTATGCTACTTCAGGCTCCCCTTTACTCACTCAGAAACTTCTCAGAAAATTATCTACAGCTGACCCAAAACTTTTACCAAAGTGACAAAGAGGAATGTGACTTTACTTAATTGGCTTTCAATTCTTTTGTCATCCTCATTAGTGCTTGGTCTTAGTAAATGTCTGCAGGATCTCTTACGGCGCTGTCTAAGTCACTAAAAATAATGTTCTGATTAAGCATTTGTTTAAGTTCTGATACTTAAATGCATGAATCACAGTGGCTTTTTACAGAGGTGAAGAATACTGTAACTGACTGCAATTACTGTGGTTTGAGCTATTTATATTTGCACTTGTGCCCTTTGTAGAAATTAACCGTTGCTTTTACTGGAGAATTAGGTAACGTGCTGTTGTGCACATTGCGAACCTTCCACATCCAAAATCAGGTAAAAACAAAGGGAACACAGGGAAATAGAAATGAGGTTGCAACCCAGAACGCCCTCAGTCAGGAAAGAGAATGTGCTTACCTCTTAAAAAGATGAACGAAACCACTTAAATCAAAACTGAATGGAACGATTTGTTTATAAGTCATCCTGTTTTTAGCTAGTAGCTCTGACAATTACATTGAGTCATCTAGGAAACCCCTGAAATGTTTTTGCAAGTAACCCATCTTCTTTAAGATTAATCACTTAATCTTATAATCCATTATTAGGAAGGGAAAAGTCTGAAGAGTCCTAAATGTTGTAGTACAACTAATGTCAAATAAGTTCCATTAATAGGCTATGGATGACTTTTTCTTACTGTTTCAAGAATCATGTTTGCAGCAGTAACCTAATCTTATACAAGCACGCCATTAAAGCAGGGTTGCATGTGATTCTTTCATTATCGATTATATTACATCTGGTCTGTAAAACATCAGAAACAAAATTATTCAAAGTGTCTGTTCAGTGCTGGTGGGTGCAGTCTGTTCGGTTGTGGTTCAAGTCTGAAACATGTTGTAAAATTATTGACTGCATGCCTTCACCTCAGCTGTAACTTTGGAACTTTTGCCAACATAATTGGCCCTAGCAAAATATTGGCGAGGAAAATAAGATAAAAAAAAACTCTATTTCTTTAACAGTAAAGACTCCAAAGCCAACTAAAACAGGCAATATTAGAAAAGGAGGTCCAGCTGTATGTTATCTGTACATCCACACTTTACACAGTTTTTATGCTGCCTTTTTACCGTGAAAAATGTTGCCCCTCTTCTCTCCTTCTCTTCAAGATCCTCCGAACGTAGCTTTTATCACCGCAGTTTAGAAACACACACCAACATCCCACACACAATCTGACACAGTAGATCCAAAGACACATTAAAGTGAGCAATCACCGCCTAACAACACCCTTGCAAAGGTCACGTCAGCTTCATCACCCTAATCATTGAACACCATCACTTTCCATGATTTAGGGTTGCAGTAAAAGCATCATAACCCGCCCAACCACGTCCCCTGCCCATAAACGTATCCATGGCAACAGAGACGTTGCGCTGCCCACCGACGATGCATCTTTGGGATTCTCTGTGCGTCGCTGCAGGGTGACAAGTCAGGCGTAAAGAGTCGATTTAGCTGCGGCATTGGGGAGGCTCGCACATTAGCAGAAAGGAAATAGGAGCCAGCAAATACTTAGTGGGTGATTGGCTCCGCAATAACAGAACACCCCCTTTGGCAGCTCATCAAGCGGTGCTATACGGATGCCATTACAAACAGGGGGCCATTAGCAGGCACCGAGGCTTTGTGAAGCATGTCGCTGCCTCACGACTTTAACCCCCAGGGCTGTTTATAGGCAGACAGACAGACAGACAGACAGACAGACAGATCTCACGGAGTGTGTGCTTTTCATCCAGCTGCATCAAAATGTAGCTGTTTAAGAAAATTTCATGTAAGAGGCTAAAACATCTAGTACAGATCCCTCCAAAGGCCCAGTTACATCAATCCCCTTTGCAAAAAAAAAAAAAAAGAAGCAATTTGGGTCAAAACATGGCACACCGCGTATACACAACGCCTCAGAGGATCAGACCCAGATCTGACTCAGAAACAAAACCCCTCTGTTTGCCTTTATGAACCTTTATGTTTGCCTTTATGTTTTTAAGCCCCTTCTCTCGGTTTCATATAGGGGTCATGTTGCTCATATAATGGTTTAATAGCACCTAAAGCAGCTCTTTAGTGTGTTTTTGCCACCAGATTAAGATTTTAAAAAGATACACACGCAACCTAAAAGCTTCGTTTTGCTGTAGGCAGCACAAGAGACCAGAGCTGCATTATAATGACTTCCTCAGAAAAATGTGCTTTGTGATTTCTGTGCCTCATGCAGAGTTGAGGAACAGTACACACTCTATGTAAGTAGCTAGATCTGCACAGAAGCGCTATTAATATGCAGTAAAATGCTATCTTAACCAGTGGTGGGATGAATATTTTATCAGCACAGGGCGCATTGATGTTTTCTCCCTATCTCTTTTTATTGTGGGGTGAAAAGGCTGTCAAATGGCATCTAGATATTACAGTTTTTCTACACTGAACACAAAAAACCATATTTGTAACCTTGTGATCACATTTCAGGGCACAGATTTTTACAAAGCGGTCACCTTCGATGCTGCGAGGTGCACCAAATAATACTTTCATCCTCCTTACAGTTTTCCTAATCACCTTTACTGTAGTTGTGTTTAATCAGAAATGACAAAATTGTTCTTGATTACTGCAATAATAAGCAGCTACTATTCATAGATAGTTTGACTGTGAATGAAATATCTAATTATGCAATTAGCAAGCTCGTAAAGTAGAAGCACATACCTGGGATACTGGTGATATTTCTCATTGAATACAGTGGTGCACAGTACAAACAGGATCAGACTGTGAATTCAAATAACGGGCTGAAAAAAAAGGGTGGGGGGAATATTGAAACACTTTTTTTATCTGCTGCTCAGCTCTGGTTTGCGCTTCACTGCATCATCAAAATGAAGGGAAAAAAATCGCTCTCAGCTTCGGTTTTCATCTGCACACATCTGACACACTATATTTTTCATGCTGAGTTCATACTTTGTGGAAACAAGCAGTCGTGTGAACACATGAAAAGCTCCTCATAGCACTCCTCTCCACTGATATTATACAAAAGACTGTAGAAATGTTTTTGGGAGAAGTTAATTGCAGCCCTGAGGAGCATTTTGGAAAGAAACGTCCAATCACAGAGCTTAAAATTCTGTTACTGTGCCAGTAACGACAGGTGGAAGCTAACGACAACAAGGTCGTGAAAACTGATTTCACAGTCGACAGCTAAAATCAGTTTATGTGCTGATTTTGTTCACAAATGATATAACAAAGCATGTTAAACTCACTGCTGCACCGTCTCTGGTCTTAGCCTCCTCTCCATAGCAACAACAGCTGAAGCTCATGGGTGTTGTAGTATTGAGAGCAGTAATTCGTGCCAAACTAATTTTAAAAAAAAACACAATTTCCCAAAAACATTTGCAGATTGTGACATGAGATTCACATCATCTTAAAATTCATATTTTTGTTTTATTGTGAGTAAAAGATGACTATGTTGGCTGTTTTATTTGCCTAAAGCTCCTGCATCCACTTCCTTTTTGGCCAGTCAGTAAATAAATGTGTCTGTTTGCCCCTCCAGTGAGGCCCTGTGCAGCTAAAGCTCTAGCGAAGCAAGTGTTGGGGCTACAATACCTTCTGGGGCTGTCCATGCTAAAAATGCATTCATTCACGGTGGAGTACCACGATTTGGATGAAAGCGTCCGCCAAATAGTGTGTTATGTAAAATTAGTCGCCTGCCCTGCCCCGACCGGCTGTGTGCACTTCAATAGTCTCCTCTACCACCCATGAGGTGGTGCATGAACACCCCAGGAGGGTTTTTTAGTTTTTTTTATTTATTTTTTTCACTTCCACAGTCCCGCAGGCGCCCTCACTGACTGGCATCTCATTAGGAGAGCAGGGCGCCGTGCTCGCGTGTTCGCCGCCAGACAGGCCACACCACAGGTTGCATGCTAATTGCGGAGGCGTAGCCAGCATGAGACGACCTTGTATGGTAAAAGAGGAAGGAGGCAGGGAAGTGGTTTTGTTTAGCGTCTGGTGGGCAGGGGGCTCTCCTCCGCAAACCGCTTTTGTCCTGACCTTGGGCGGCAAAGTCGGCCAAGTCTGACCAATCGCTGGAGTGAGATCATAAAGTGAAAGTCTCATTAAAAAATAAATAAAGCGCCGCAGTGTGTAATATAGGTAGTAAGCACTTTACTTATCACACTGTGTTACGCAGTCTAACAGCATGTAATGAGTAAAGCATCTTAGTGAGTGACATTATTCTGACATTAATTTGCTGCTTATCATAACTTTACTACAATTTCAAAGCCTTTACTTGTTCTTTTGCTTGACAACTCATTAGGTTCAAGGCTTCAAGCGAAAGTCACATTCAAAACATGCTCTGACAGTAATTTAGCACATCTTGGCAGCAATATATATGCTTCCACCTCTCGTGACATTAATTTACAGCATGTCTCAGCTGTGTTTTAGTTTTGAGGCTTGGGTCATCCTCACAAAGGGCGTGTTATTCTCATTGAACATGAAAAGCTACGTTATAAACCCTGAATATCAATGCAGATGATGCAGAGGGCCCTTTCTTTTCCTTTTTTCCTTCATCTAGTAGGCCTAGATGTGCACTTCTCCTGACTTGTGTATTTCAAACGCTGAACCCTGTCTGGCTTTATCTGTAATTTCATCATAACCTCTCCGGTCCAATAACACGACCTTTTTGGCAGCGCACTCCATCTCAGTGCTCACATCTGACAGGTTTTCTCAAGCAGCTAAACTGAGAAGTCCTCAGATTAAATTCCAATCAATGACAAAACACATAAACACTTAGACGAAGAGGGACACGGAGAAAGGGCGGGCAGACAGAAGTTTGGAGTGTGTGTGCTTGTGCCCGAAAAAAAAGTAAAAAGTAAAACGGAGCCAGTCTCCCCAGCGATAGGTGGCCTGTCAGAGGAAATAATGGCTCTGTATCTTTCTAATACTTGAATCCTGGCAAAACCTAATTTAGTTCCTGCAAATAAAGAATATAAAGTGTGTGTTGTGTGTGTGGAAAAGACATAGAGACACACTGTGTGAGAGAGAGCGACTATAGCAGCCTGTCTGTTTTAGTGCCATTAGTTCCTCCCTGCCACTCATTGATAAAGAGGCGCTGCCATCAGCCAAACCAGCCATCTCCTTCAGTCCTCATTAAAATGTCGTCATATTAAAAAATAATTTCAGGCCTTTGCTGATGAGCGTTTTATTGCCTTCATGAAAATGTTCTCACTTTGGAGTCAACGGGAGAGAGAAAAACCTTCAATGAGTAATGAAAGCAGGGAGAGAGAGAGGCAAAGAGAAAGGACGGGGTGGATAAGGGTGATTTGTTGCATACTTGGGAGGACAGTTTCGATATTTAGACAATTAATAATTTCTTTTAGCTTCCTTATATAAACACCCTCTCTGTATAGTAAAGTATGCACACTGGCTAGAAAAACGTGAGCCTTTAAACCTGAACATGAGCTCAAGAAAACCCTGTATAACATGTTACTGCAGTATGTAAGCTCCACATGCAGCCATGAACACACTGCTGCCTCCGTGAATGTCTCCTATCTGGGACTAATTTTAAGTTGCGATACAACATGCAAGCATACATGCTTGTCTGGAAAAACATGTTTTAATGTGCTCTGTATCATTATTGCACTCTTATGACATTTTTAATGTCACTGTCTTATTTATTCAGTGGTGAAAGAAAAGCTCAAATCTTTGGCTGAAGTGAAAATAGCGATAGTATAGTAATAAGTATAGTTATATATCGTAGATATACATTAGAAATAAGCAAAAGTCCTGCATTCAAGTTTTTACTGAAGTAGAATTCATGCAAAAAGTAAAAGTATGTATTATTTATGTTATATTATTGATACTAAATTAATATGTACAAACCTTAAATGTTGCAGCTTGCTAGCTTATTTCTATATTTACTGTTGTGTAGCCTTTAAATTTCTCCAATCAAGCCGTATCTCTTCACCATAATTTATGTACTCATTATATTCTCTATTATTAATCTGAATCTACGAGGTAACTAGTAACTAAACATATCGAATAAATGCAGTGGAGTGAAACATACAATATAGCAGGTAATATTTTACTCCAAATTGTGGTTGAGCGGAAGTATTAAGTTGAGAAAATGGAAATACTCTGGTGAAGTACCTCAAAATTGAACTTAAGGACAGTACTTGAGTAAATGTACTCAGTTACTATCCATGACTGATTTTATTCCGGACAAAGCACGCTGATCAACAGCATTGTGAATGTGTGCAATCTAACACCTTCACTTTCAATAAAAGGCATCTTCCAAAGTGGTGCAACAAATTTAACCAAGCACCTGATGTCGTTACCATCAGCTCTTCACCTTTTCAGGGCAGTCAGACGTCGCACTGGACCAGGGAGTCTGGAGTTAATCTTCGTCTCGCCTGCAAAATGCCTCCGCAAGCACTTTTTATTGTAGAGACGCGTGAAATGGAAAAAGCAATCTTCTCATACTGCAGCAGTGGAGAGACAGCAGAAACGTTAGAAAGTAGTGAACAATAATGTATTGAAAGTCCTGTAGGTCTGTTAATGACACTAGAACCTGTAGCTTCTATACAGTATGTTGTACACGTGAAGCTCAATAGAGGCCGTAGAAGCACTTGTCTACATCAAAGGCACGTTCATGGATGAGGTTTAAATGGCTGCACCTATTTATCCTGGACTTCATCATCCGAGGTCACACTTCTGCTTTTATTGTCTGGACTCGTTTCCAGTCTTATTCGCGGCGTCTCAATTTTCCGTTTCGCTGATTTGTCGCAGATATAATGAAAGACCCATGCAACAGCGGCGGCAGCACGCATATCCTGTAAAGGCTGAGGAGAAAACTGATGGGTTGAAGTGCAGCCGTTCCTGCTGCATGTCACTCCTTGATGTAAATTTAATGCCACCATATGCTGATGTTTTCAGGCCCCGGTGTTGATTAAATGATTCGGTTGTATCTGATGAAGGAGTAAAAGTTTTGCACCATTTGTTATGTTGCGCCGCGCTATCTCTCTCGTCCTGATAATCGCATTTCTATTCAAAGTGGGGCAAAAATAACAACATTAGCCGAGCGGAGATACTGTATTCTTTCCCTGAGCTGTGTGTTTTCTTTATGAGATATTTTAATCGTGAATAGAAAACACGAGTGCACCAGAATCAATCTATTAATGTGGGAACGCATGAATTATGAGAGGAAATTAAACCACTTTCACACAGACACACAGAGAAACAGCAAACACACAGAGTGCACAAACACACGGTTCGTAGGAGTACATTAATGTCCCAGCAGAATATACACATAAGTACTTGATTGGCCTCAAGGGATGTTATATCTACGCTTTAATTTCAGATAGCAAGTAAGCATATCCTGTTACAAGCCATTACAAGAGTTTAATGCCAGGCGCTGTGTTTGTTGTGCTCTCATTTTATATCCTCACTTCTTAGGATTTAGCTCTGTTTGAGATGAGATGAAGAGATTTCTGCTATGTGGGTTACAGCGAGAGTTTCTTGTCTTGCAAAATGTACTCACAAAATTGAAAATATTCAGCTAAAAATAACGCCACAGCTTGTTTCTCCTCTGCTAAGGCTGATTCAGAAGTAGGAGTAAAACTAACTTAAAGTAGTTGAAACTAATTGCTTTCCCCGTCTGGGTCTGGAGTGTAATACGCTTCATTTTGGATGTGATTTTCTTTAGGATGTACGCGCCACTGTGGCTGCCGGACAGAAACATTTGTTTCTTGCCCTGGCGCCGGGCTCACGTTCATACTCTCGCCAGTCAGAGAGTTGCTCGTGGCTCGGGTTTTTTGGTTGTAATACAGACAGGAGATGCCAAACGAGTGTTTGGTCATTACTCATCCCACGGCCTGCTGAGAATAAAAAGCGAGCTGAAATGTGCCAGTGAAGAGAAGCCAGAGGTGGAAGTACACAAACCAATCACTTAAAGCAAAGCACCAATGCTAAAAATATAAAGCTACTTAATTATAGAAGGGTGTAGTGTATAGTGTCCCAATCTAAATGTACTCAAAGTTTTAAAAAAGTTAAAGTATTTGTTTGGCTGGAGAATTACCCTTCTGACTGATATATCATTGTGTAGGACATTATTAGTCTATGTGGGTCATTTTGTCACTGGAGAGGTGGAGTCAGTTTTAAATACTTTAACATATTTTTAGGTTTAATCAGGGGTACCCTACGTAGAGCTTTGGCATCTCCAAAAGGGTCACAAGATGAATATGAGGTTTTAACGAGATGATTAACACAGACAGAGAAGAAGAAATCTGTGTTTAATTTTTGGATTTATCCCTGATTCTTGTTTTTTGATCAACTTAATTCAGTTCATTTAAAAGAGGCAATCTGAGAAATTAAGACTGGGAAAATCACCAAATTAGAGTGAGAACTTTTTTAGTCCCAAAACTACAAACAGTGGGCCAAAGTTCAAGTGACCACTGAAGTAATAATGATGGAAACAAAGGAAGAATGATGTCATCATGAAGCTTTAATGTGACTGTCGGAAGAAGGTCAGGGTGTGGGGTCAGGTCAAGAAAATACCAGATGCTAACAAAGGAAGTGACTACAATCCTTACGAACTAGTTACTTTGCTCAAACCGTGATGTTTTCCTGAACCTAGCCAAGTTATATATATGTGCTGAGATGTACCCAAACCTTTTAAATCATTATGTGTTTGTATGTAAAATAACGAAACAAGTAAAATATATATACATTACAGTACATTATCTTTGTCAATTGTGATGATGTAGAATGAAAGAGAGATACTTCAATACAGTACTTGAGTAAATGTACTTAGTTTCTTTCCACCACTGAGAGACGCAGTGCTATTTGAGTTACACGAGCCACTGCAAGAACATAAAGTAAAAAACGGCCTGTCGCCTGCTCAAAAACATGTTTTTGGGCGTAATATTGGCTGATAAATCCTGCGCTCTGAAGGGATGATGCTCATTTGTGACATCCTCATTTCATATTCTCGCCAGTTGGGCATGCCTCAGTTTTGAGGTGTAATATAGGCCTGCCAAATCAGCGGTAGCCCCATTACTCATCCCCCTCTGTGCTGTCTCCTGGCTTGTGCTCCGGCGCTAATGCAGATTACAGGGATATATGAGGGCTATTTTGTTCGCTGCAGGGTGGAAACGATCACAGGCAACCCCATCCCTCTCTGATGCACGACTCTACATCTGTTCCCCCCACGAAAGCCTATCTGCAGATCCATCAGAGCCAAGCCCTTATCAGATCGGAGGCTGCTACATCTATTGCACATCAATTATAGATGCTATGTGTAAAGAATTGGGTCACTATATCAACACACACGCTCACGATCCTCAGAGACATTGTTTAGCTAAGTGATTAGTGGCTTAACTTTAGATACAGTTTGTGCGTGTTAAAAGTGTTAAATGGTCCATTTATGATACATGAGCATATAGAAACAAGGGCCTCCAGTGGAGGAGAATAATGAGTAACTAATAATGGGTTTGCCATAATGATAATGTGGCTCAAACTTTCTTTGTGCACAAAGAAATCATTTCAAAGTTGAGGGAATTAATCACAAATATCCACCCTTGTTCATGACCCTCTGCGGCTTGGTGCTTTGTGCAGGTGTGAATCCTCATAATCGATAAACCTATTTTTTGCAAGACAATTCTAGGTGAGCCAATGAGCCAAGCCGCATCATTTCGCAGTCGAAAATCCTTCTCAACCTAAATTCATTTCCAACATGCTCCCCTGACAGAGAACACAGACATATTATTCAAATTTCCAATCTTTTCTGTGACCAGGACACGTCCCCACCTCAAAAAAAAAACAAAAAAACCTGCACGTTTAATCTTTATGCAAGTCTCTCCTCATCTGTTGGGTAAATAGACCATTCATCATATTATTGGGCTTTTACAGCTTGACTGTTTGAGTGATCTGTCTCTCAAACAGCCTCTCTCCCTGGCAGCCCGATCAATCATTTTTCAATGAAGATGTCACAGCTCATTGTGTGGAGTGTTATCCCAAACAATTTCCAGAGCCTTTTAGATGATAAATTAAAAGCTAAACTTTATGTTTTTTATGGTTCAAGGGGATGGTCGGTTTCATCTCTGTAGGTACAGTATCCTAAAAAGCGGCGTATGGAGAGTTTTACCGTTACGTTTTATGCTTTCATTCCTGAATCCTGCCAACAATTTTCACCTCAGCAGAGCCGTTCACAGGTGCAGGAATGTGTGCGCTATTCACTTTTCATTAGGCGCTGTAAACCTCACTAGTCATCAAGAAGTGGTTGCTGCTCAACAAGGGACATAATTGGTTTGTGGTTAATGGCTGTTTGACTCTGTAAGTTGTGGGCGTGACTGTAAAACCACATTATGAGCTCTTTAGGACTCCATACTTTTGCGGGCAGAAGGACAAACTTTTTAAGATTGACATCTCAAACTATACATGGAAATTTCTTCCAGGGTGCACTGGTTATTGGAGGTAGTCAGCAAACAGAAGATAATGACCCTTAATTCAATAATGAAGCTTTAAGATTGACTCATTAAATAATAAACAGCCGCAGTGGAGTAATAAGTTTTTCAGTCTTCAGATTGAATTATTCGTGAACGCACCTCACGTCTCCTCTCTCCTCCTCTCCTCTGTGTTTGTCGCAGGATCCTCCAGGAGTTGATGCAGAGACCTGCGACACCGGGAGTCCGAACAGTGCCTCACCTGATGCATGGATGTGTTTCCGATAACAGTCACAAAAAAAACACACGATCCCACAAGCACTAACACAAACCTTTGCTCATCGTGCATCCTTCTATTTAAGCAAATTAACAAAAATCCCATCGCTCTGCTTCGTGCTTTGTCATCACCGGGTAGAATTAACAACTTCTAAGTCTTAATCATTTGCAGGTTCAATTGATGTAACTTGTAAAGCTGCTTAGTGTTGGAAAACGTATTCAGTAACCACACTACAATTTCAAAATACTCCATTTCACAAACCCACAGTCAAGGTTAAGTGTTAGTAGCAAAATGTGCTCTGTATCCAGAACAGCTCATTTAATGGTCGTATTCGATTGTTGCTACAGATGATTTAACATAACTAGCATTTCAGTGTTGTAGTTGGTTGAGGTGAAGCTGACTTTAACCACATTATTTCCTTGTAATACAAAAGGATGGACATTAATATCATAACTAAAATCTTAATTTGCAAAAGAATGTAGTTTGTAGAGGAATAAGAAGTACAATACATTGCATGCAACTCTGAAATGTTGTGAGTGGTTAGTGTAAGGCAGTATTTAAAATAGTAAATGTGAAGTATAAGTATGCAGATGTTTTACATGAGCAATGCTGTAACATATGCTGAATCAAAAGTTAAAGTCCTCATTATGCAGAATCAGTCTTTTCTTACTCGTTTTATAAATTACCCGATTATCAGTGGTGATGCATTAACATAAAGCAGCATTTTAATGTCACAGCTGGTCGAGGTTAATTTGAACTTCTTTATATTCTCCGGAACTCAGTCTAAAATACTGTATCATAATTTGACAGTGGTGGAGAGAGTATCCAGGTCTTTTACTAAATTAAAAGTAGGAAGAGGAGAATTACTCCTTTAAAGCCAGGCAAACAAAAGTATTATTAGCAACATGCGCTAGCATAAGATGCTGTACGCAGTGTTGTTCCATACTGAGTTGTTAGATTGCTGATGCATTCACATGTATGCAGCATTACAATGTTGCACCTAGTGGAATCAGTTCATTGCACTGAATTCTTAGTCGAAGGTTAGTTAATTAGTACCAGCAGTTGCTTTCTGTGCATGTCTCTAGTTGGATACATAGCAAAATGGCCCATTTTGTCAAGAGTAGCTGCAACCTTTACTCTCATGAAACTGAGAGCACTGAAATCGGAACCTTTTTCCAGCCTAATTAGTAAGATTAAATGTAATCTGTTACCTCACTGCTCACGCCTCGTCTCATGAGGCTGAACAGAGGATTTATGAGGATGTGCAGGTCCATTCTTCGGTGTGTCAGCCCCACCACCACTTCCTCCACCTCCACCCCACCCTCAGAGCGCCACAGTTGCATTATTAAACTTGTATAAGATCATTAGCATACAAAGCAGGAAACCTACCGCGGTGGAGTCATACATATTTATCTGGACGTGCCTGACTTGTGCGTGCATACACTCGTACTGTAACCTCTTTACAGACAGGGGTGACTGGCTTTCTACTGCAGGAGAGCGGTGAACAGAGAATATGAAGTGGGTGGCACAAGAAGCACGGCTAGTTTTAAGGGAAGGATGTTTATTTGTGCAACATCTGAAGAGAGACGAGCTTGCCGCAAAGTTACATGTCAAGACATGTGCCTGCAAGACTAAAAAAAAAAAAAGCATTTGTAGACAGAGCAGATGGAGTTTGGTTAGGTTCATCAGAGCAGTTTGCTTCGAGCATATCAAATACAGTTTACACACAGAGGAATTTCACAGTCTAGCAATGCCTGCAATACATATTCATCTGCTGCACACAGAGGCACATAATCAAACAGAGGGAAAGACAAACAGAGAGCTTGGTCTTGTAAATACTTGTATCACCTGTGGGTTACCTCTGCCTTTTGAATGACTGTAAAATCAGCTCCTTTTCTCTCTCCTTCCTTGGTTCCTTTCTTCTTCAAATCTCCTCTCCCATGCTATCCCCAGCTCCCTGCCCTTTTGGAGATCGCTTTCTACACTCTCCTCCACCAACCTCCCTGATGAGAGCACAACCCCTCCTTTATTTTGGCGGCGTGGAGTCCTCTGTTAATATTCCTCCCTCCTTCCTTCTCTTTCCTCCCTCCTGTGAGATTGCTGTTGTGTCTTATGGCTTTTTATTCCTACGTGATGGTAGATGGGTTCATGTAGGAGTAGAAGCCACTAAACACGCGGTGAGTGCTCAACGCGCTGGCCAACACACACAGCGAGCTTCCTGTGGATATGACAGCTGCCATGTTCACATCAGTGCCCTGCCCATTATCAAGAATGTGCACACAGTAAAAATAGAACAGGGTAATCACTGCAGAGAGCTGGTCTGGTCTTTTCAGACCAGATCTGTAATGTGAAAAATCTTTTTAAATGACTCAATTAAATAGTTATTATACTTAATTGAACAATTGGTTTTTAGACAATAGAGCAGAATGTACTGTAAGTGTGGGCTGACAAATCAATCTGAGCAAAGTTGTGAACAGACCTACTTTTTCTCAAAGATTTCCCACCTGCATGCCAGCTGCACGTGCCCTGAATATCAAACCCAGTCCTGCATTCCTCTGCCCCGGGGTCGTCATAGAAAACTGGAACTGAAAAACCTTAAAATATAGATCATGAATACTGGCTGCCACAATTAGCGGAAATATTGTGCAGAGGTAGGTCATCAGTGTTGTTTAATAATGTACAGAGTCTGTTGGAAATACCAGTGAGCAAAGGTGAGCAGGTGATATTGGAACCTGTGACATGATACCGTATGACACACATAAATTTTAGCAGTTTATACATGAAATATTGCATAACACAAATTTCACATGCTAATGCTTTCCTGTGAAAACGTACTCCATCCATCTCCAACTTTACTACTTAGACAGGTGAAGAAAAACTGCCCATCGTCAGATCAGTAATACTTTTTAAGGCAACCCTAAATGGTTTAAATACCTAAAATAAAGTACATGAGTTAGTTTAGAGAGCTCATATGGTAACATTAGCGCTCATGTGAGGTTGTGTTTCAAGTTGAATATTTACTCACCTCTAACTTCTGTTTTGGTCTCCACCACCTCCTGAGGGAGATATCTGACACCTTAGCTGCTACTTGCTCTAACATGTTCACTATAGTTTGGTTCTATGAGGGTACAGCTAGCATGCTGCCAGCTTTAAGAGCTATTTGACTGAAAATAGCTGTTGCTGGACAACAAAAAGAGTAAAACTGAATTCCTCCAATTCTGTTCCACAAAACAAGTAGCTGAAAGCTGTTAAAATGCTCGTAGAGCTGGGAGTATGGGCAAAGGAAGATGACGATTATCATTGTTGGTCACTATGAATGATTGTCTTCACATTCGTGCCATCAGTCTGATCTATTGTTAACTGAAGATAGCGATGATAGCAGCTTTATGACCCATAAAGAAACTTCATTGTTCAGTTTAGTAAAAAAAAAAAAAACAAAGGTACATGGTTTTCACTATCACATATGCTCTTTGCAGAGTCTATCTTCTCAGGACTAATCAGGCAAATACCTTTTAAAGCTTTTAGCACCCGTCTGAAAACTGAAACTCCGTGCAAAACCCTTAAATTCCTGTCCACACACAAATTGGGTCCAGGACATTTTGGCCGGCTCAAAATGGCTAATAATGGCAACTTTCTGCCCAGACTGAACTCAGTGTCAACCAATTAAGCTAGAAATTCAAATTATCCTGCTCCCGTTAGGTCCAGTCGGGTGCTGTGGGGTTTGGGTTTAAATGTCAACCTTCTGTTTGTATTTGCTGTAAAAGCAGCCGCTCGCTCTCCCCTCCCGAAAAGAATCTGAATAAAGTCTAAATGGGTTGTTGTCTGAAAACCAAAAACTGAATTATTAATCCCTGGATATTACAAGAATTTGACACATGCTTGCAATTGTGTGACATTACTTCTGCGCTGATATGAGGTGGATAATTATTCAAGATGAAATTGCAATAGATATGGCCTGCTGAGGTTTAATGATTAATTCAGGGCTGCAAGTTGTTATGATCTAATATTCAGTGGGTGGGATGGGAAGTTTCTTTTGCTTGCATTATCAGTTTAATTTATTTTTCAGGTTCCCACTCCTACGTAGAGTTTTTTTCCCCCTCCGTCTTTATAGAGACATGAGGAGGTCTGAGAGAATAGCAGAGCAGTGGAGACACATTAGAGGAGGCTGAGAGAAGATTCGATCCTGGATCAGCGGGGGTTCATGGGAATCTAAAGGTGGGAATCAACTACTATGGCATCAATGGGAAAGTGCTTGCATTATTTAAAACAGCCCTGGCGTATGAAGGGGAAGTTGTATTTGAATAGATTGCTGCCATCCTCTGCCTCGCCCGAGGGTGTGTACGTGTTTTCCTGTGCTCCTCGGTTCTGATCTGGCTGCGCTGTAAACCTCACATTTCCAAAATGTCAAAATATTCAGTGAAATGAAGCAGCGCAGCCTCATTTCCACTTTGACAGCCGGGCTTTTTTTTTCTTTTTTTTTTTTTTTAATTATGCAATGGCGCTCACGAGTCCTGGGGTGCTAAAACTCGTACAAGGTCACATAATCCTCAAGTTCAGGTAAAAAACATGAAAATCATCAGAACCGAAGTAATGGGATTTTTCATCTGACAGCAGCAATAAAGCAGTGTGTTTGTGTACAGTAGGTTTAATGTATGAGTGTTGTGCTACTGTATCCACCGCCCTCAGGCTACACTTTTTTTCCTGTAATAAATAATGCTCTTTTGTGTTCTCTGCTTCATTTGTTCCCAGTTGTAACGTCAGTGCTGCTCAATAAATTATGAATCACACCTGTTCAACCTGCCGCACATCTCTTGTTTCATTTGTCTGTCAAACTTTTATTTTATTTTTTTGTTGTTTACTTTCAAATGCCGCACACAGACTCACACACTGAACACACATACAAGGTCTCCAGTTTCCCATTTTACAAAAGGTCCTTTCTCGTAAGTCGCAGCTGTTTAACTCAAACATCTCACTGGATTTTTGTAAAAAAACTCTGGGGGGAAAGTCGACACAGGGGGCAAACTGCACATCATGTAGCTGAATAAGGAGAAGTACAAACAGTGAGAGAGCAGCAGGGAAAACGGCAAGAAAACATGTTAAATTATTAGTAACAGTGACTGTAAGTAAGGTTCAGCAGATACTAATTGGTTTATAAGTAAGTCAATAACAGACAGAAGGTAGAGGAAGGTCTAATAAAGACCCAATAAATGCAATTCAACCTGTCTATCACGGAAATAACTGCTCATGTCAAATCAGCTATAAGCCATGAAATTACCATACATAGCACCACAATTGCATACTGATTCATTAAAGAATAAAGATGTCATACTTCCTGCACCATGTTACCCCGCGAAATTGCCTAACAGCAGGCGAGCTGAAGGATTGTTTAGGGGTAACTCTGATGCAGAGGATGAATTGCAGAGGCACAGCGTGATTCTTTCACTTTCTTTTCTCAGAGATTTTGGGCAGCAAAGCTCGCCTACACACACCAGCTGGCTGTTGTCTGGGGGAATCGCCTCAGCCATCTTTTTTTCTGATGAAATCAGAGGAAATCCACAAGCAGCCCAAGGCAGACCACATATCCCTTTTTTTTTTTTTAACTCCTTCTCTATTCAATAATTCTCAGTGATAGGCTTCTCCTTTGAGCACTGGCACCACTCTTCATTCCAATTAGTGAAAGGCAAAGAGGCCCCCTTGTTTGTCGGCACGCAAGCGGTAATTGGATAATCCCTGAAATTTGGGCGAGTGCACAAAAGGGAATCTGTAATTAAACCAGAAAGTCTGTCAAATATTGACACAGATGAGTCCTGCAAAGTATAGATACAGAGGATGAGTCAACAAAACAAGGTATTTTAAACTCCACAAAGTTTTACGCACAAGGGGAAATCATGACATTTTTGTCGTAAAGTTCAGCCTCTATAATGAAAAAGAGGCAAAATAAAATCCATCCACACATTAATATGAACGCACCTTTGCATAATCCCTTTGTTTAATTAGCTTTAAATCCACCTTTAACTTATCTCCTCATGTTCATTTACGTCTCCATTCATGAGCACAGTGGATTTACCATGTGAACTCAGTGTGGGAGGCTTAGCGGTCACACATTCACCAGTTTGATGTGCTTCATGTAAAATCCAAGCGTCTCAAACTGTGCCACTGTCTGCAGGATACAAGTTTTGTTGCAAAATGAAATTTCAACAAATATTACCCTTTAAGAAACTTTATAACAACAGTGTTCAGCTAAGCTAGCAGCCTTGTGTGGCTACGCTAGTACATGATATTCAAAGATGTCCAAAGCAAAGCAATAGACTGTACATACAGGACATTGTAGATAATGCAGAAAGGCCTCAAACCTGAACCTGGTAAGGAGTGATTTGACTGGTTGCAAATAGATTGTAATGTAAAACAGATAATACTTTGCAACTGAAATTGACAACAGAGGTGGAGCAGCGCATATCTATAACAGCTTTGCACTCTTCTCCAAAAAAATGTCACTTCTGGCTCTTAAAAACCAAGATAGTGAATGCTATTATCAGGGGACATAAGGGTCAAAGGTCACACAAAAATGTTGCTCCGCTGGTGGTGATAGAGGAAACTATCATCATATTCTGTAGGATTCATCCTCTAAGGACCAGGTCTGTGCAAATTTCATGTCAGCTCATCTTGTAGCTTTTGAGACCAACATCACCTTTTACAGATCCATGCTGAGACCGTGGCTTCAGACCTGTTTGCATGAGTTCTTGTGTTTGCAGCCTCTAAATGATGAAAGTTCAGATGCCTCAACAGAAGCCTACATGGCATTTTGGAAACGATCTCTGCTCACAGTGTGACCTGTGGACATCCCACGGTGACAACAGAGTGCTGAGTTACACAGATTTTTCTCAACATCTCACTAAAACCCATCACAACGAGACGTCTCCTCTCTCGGAGTCCACTTAATGAGAGTGTAGCGTCAGCGTTCTGGCTGCAATTACAGTGCTTAGGACTCTTTAATGATATGTTAATGGCTTGGCTGTATTACCTCTCAGCTGCCCAAACAACATTAAATACCCTGCGGCTGATTAATCCGGCCTCCACAAAAACAGCCAATTAGAGGGAAAATGTTTGAATCCAGTTCTGTCAACAACTTAGGAGCAAAACAGGCATGCAATAAAAGAAACGACACAAGATACTTTCCATGAAACACAGTAAATGGAGATGATAGTCGAAGCCTGCGGATCAGTTTATTCCTGTTTCACACTGAAAATAGATTGATTAAATCTAACACAATAGGATGGTGCTTTAGTGCAGCGTGACTTCAGATAAGTTAGGGTTACTTTGCTCAAGGGCACACTGCCAAAACACACAGCTGTTGATGAACACTGGGTGTCATCGGGGTCAAACCTGTGACCTCTCAGTTACATAACGCTCTGTCTAACCAGCATGCCTCCCAGGCTACTCACTGCTCTTGTGTCTGCATCAAAGTCAGAGGCAGGGAGGCTGTTTAAAATGTCTAACTTGCACTAATTAAGCGCACGTCATTTTTGAAAAGGATCCCAGCATAATGTTGAGTTATAGTCAAATTAGCAAGATGATTTCTGACAGAGGAAAACTTGAAAGAAAATATTATCAAAGCGAGGATGTCCTCTACAGTTTCTGGAAATTTAACAATCAGGAGTTCATAGTGCTCATTTTAAAAACAAAACATTCCTCACGCCGCGCCACCACCATTGTGTCAAATGCGATTAATCTGTGACACGTTTCCGACAACTCCCAGCGCAACATCACTCTCGTCAGCACATGATTGCTGTCGACGCAGAACTCACGGGGCAATAGTGATTATTAATGTGCAACATCTGAAGTCAAGCTCGTGAGAGGGGGAATTCATTTCTCCAGGAGCTCCCTTACTAACGCGCACTGAGCTGTGACAAAGCACCGTCGAGTCCGTGGCAGAGAGGGGATCCCATCCCATCTAGAAAACACAAAGGGAACTTAAGTACAAGCTGTGTAGGAGGACGAGGAGGAGAAACAATAGTCTGAAGGTGGTGAGTACATATTGTCTTGTACTGTGCTTAATCAGAGTTCTCACACTGGGGTACACTGCTGCAGTATTTTAATGCTCCAGTATGTACAGATGGGTGGTAAATGAAAGAACGAAAACAACATAAGGTGTCTCCATAACAGCTTCAGAGTCTCTCAAACTTTGCCAGAGAAACCAAATGTAATTCTTCCAAAAGACATTTCCACCTCATTTGGTTCTGTTGAGGACACATTGTTTAAGTGCAGAAGCCATGCAGTTTTGCATTTTAGTCTTCATGGGGCAGGTTTTGCCTAACCTGAATCACCACCGGTTGGAGAGAACCCCATCCAACTCTCCATGACCTCACCTTTCCTGCCCACATACTCACCTGTTTCCCGTTTCCTTAATCAGCCAAGCAGTACCAGTCCATGTCCACCATCTTGTTTAGGTTATATAATTTATATGTAGTATAGTTTATATGTCTGACTGTTTGTCAGTTGACTAGACTGATGATTGTCTCCGGGTCATAGGCATTGTAACCTGTTTGGGCGCCAACAGTTGCTTTTGGGCCTGTGTTGCCTCCAAGTTCCCATCCAGTATGGCGAACACAGCACACTATAAATGGCAGGTTCATTATATTTTGTTCTGAGACCAAGAAACTAAGCACTATTCCTCTAGGGGAAGAGTAACTGGCCCTAAGTTTTCTGTTTGTTCATTATTTTGTGTTAATTTAATGACATACAGCTTTATTTTGGAAAGTGTACCAAGTCAGCACAATATATATTTATTAATAGCGGTACAACTAGATTGTGACCAGGTTCTTGCAACAAGAGGATATGACCATGAGATTACATCGTGAGGCAGGGCCCAGGCTGTGAACCTGGTTCTTTTGGAGCAGTTGCCAGATTTGCACTGTTACACTAACCTCAGATTTTCATCATCATCCAACCCTTGATTTGTCATTCACCTCTGTTTATGTGTGTGTGTGTGTGTGTGTGTGTGTGTGTGTGTGTGTGTGTGTGTGTGTGTGTGTGTGTGTGAATCTGAGCGCTACTGTTAAATTTAACTCAGCAGGATTAAGGTTTATTTAAAAATACTACACTAAATTCATAAAATATGAATGATTTTAGAGCATTACAGTGAAGTTGCCTGCACTATCAAGAAAAAACCTGTCTCTGTGTCCATTTAATTTAGTCTGTGGTGGAGCATTTGGTCATATCACATGATATTCATCCACAAATGGAGTCGATGCGCAAACCTTCTCTGGGATATTTCTCTCAAAAATGTGAAAATAGTACTAGTCTGCATGCATCAACATCTTCACTTTCTAAAAGCTCTGGAGTCCATGTACATTTTCCACTGTGGTATTACTATCTTTTTGTCAATGAAAGACTTAAGTACAGGTAGTAGTATATTGGTAGTTGTAGTATCAAAGGTAATAGGCCTAGCACTGATAAAAGTGACAATTTAAATACAATCATGTCTTTGACTAATAATATTACAACCCGTATGGCTCTTGTAATAGTGCTAACAATCATCATTTTCTCCTCCATGAAAGGCTCTTTCAGAGTGTCAGGCAGGTCTGTGCTTTTAGCTCCATCTCGTCTGTCTGTTATCACCTCTCATCAGCAGGGGGGGAGTAAGAGGTTTGATGGGGGGGGGGGCTGCTCATCCGAGGCAAAGAGGAGAGCCAAAAGGAGGCAGCATCCTTATCAAAGACCCTGGTGCTGAGCCTCGGTTAAAAATAGAAACTGAGGGAGATTGGCATCGATTTCTGCAGGCGTTGACGGGCCGATTGACAGCAGCACCGCAGCGTCGGGCTGTTGAGCCATCGAGGGAATCCGCCAGACTGCCTATGATGAGATGAGATGGGAAGATAACTTCTGACAAGCCCTCCACCCGCCACCCATCTCTAATCACCCCTGTCTGTGCACACATACACACACACACACACACAAACATGCACACACAGAGAGAAAAAGTAATTACCACATGCATGCACGCGCACACACATATACACACGCTCAGAGATACACACACACACTTGCTCGCCCCCTGAGCAAGTAATGGGACTTTGGCTGGCTGAGCATCCACCTGTCCAGTGTCTCCTGCCAAGCCAAAGCTCATGTGCTCGCACACATACAAAATACCTCTGGATGTCCCTCCACAGCCACCAGCCACCGTCCTTAAGGGTTATCTCACTAAATTATCCTCCATCAGTAAATAGAGCCTAATATCCATGAGATGTTCCCAAACGGCGGTGTCAGTGACCTTTATTTTACTGCTGTAAATGAACTCCACTAAGTGATTACTGTTATTACACTGTCTGCTTTACTGCACTTGGATGTTTCTCATCTCCCTGCAGTATTAGCAGTAACTCAGTCGAGCAAATGAGCTTGGCAGGCAAAAATCAATATTTCTGGAATGAGTGTATGAAAATGATATGTCTGTGCATTATCACAGGTCATCTCATTCCCAGCATCTTTGACAGAGAAGTTTGGCAATTTGGAAAATCCACTTTTTCACTTCTTTGCTGATAATAAGATAAGGAGATAGACACCACTCCTGTGTCTGTCCAGTAAATATGAGGCTTGAACCAGAAGCTAGCTAGCATAGCTTTGTGTGAAGACCAGAAAGAGAGCCTAGCCAGCTCAAAATCTCAATAATTAACATTTTACACTATATCTCATTTGTTTGAAAAACTGTGAAAACATTTGATTGTTCCTTTTCTTCATACTTGACTTTGGACAGCGCTGGGCTATTTGTTTCTTCACTGCCTCCAGTCTGTGTTCTAAGCTAAGCTAAGGAAACCATCTGCCTGCTACAGCTTCATACTGGACAGACAAATATGAAATTGGTTTCAATCTTTGTATCCAATTTAAAAAAATAAATAACAGCTAAATATTTGTTTGTGGAATCAGCCAAAAACAATCCCACCACATGTAAACTTTCAGTTGTAGAACGTAAAAACTACCTCCAACATGGCTGCAGGAAATACTCGGGACATGACCTCAGTGTCTTAGCAACATACACCTTTTGCAGCCTTTGAGTTTCCAACCACTGCTTTTAAATAATGCCAGTATCCAGAGACACCTTTTTTCTCCACTGGTTCATTCATTTACACATTTTTTCCTGTAAAAATAAATGAATTCATTTAAAAAAAACCATAAAGGACAATTGTTTCAAAACTGCTCTTAAATAATATACAACTAATTATTCAAGAGAGGTATGACTAATTTTAGGCAATTTCTGTTTGTAATATAACATGTGAACCTGAAACAACTACAAATTCAAAAGTGTGTTAAACACTGCGATAAACATCAAGTAAAGATGAAAATATCAGATCCATGTCTGGCATATTTGTCACACATAATCCTCCCCTACACACTCTCTCAACCTCCCTGACGATCGTGAAATGATCCAATAAAGCCAAATAATCATCATTAAAAGCCTAAAGTTTGACTTTTACTTATAATTAGGTGATTTGCAGCAATCTGCCACAAGGACTCTGTCAATCTGTCAGCATGATCCTCCTCCTGTTAGAACAGCCTCAGAGACAATTACTCTGGGCTCCTCCTAATTAGAAACTCATTGAAATTTATGAGTGGCTGTTATGAATTATTGAGCTCTGTTTCCTGGGAGGAATGCCATTAGGGAAGTTTAAGCAAATGAATTTCGCACAGGTCCCTTCATTGTTGTGTTTGTCCATGTTCGGTTGGAATATGACAAGGGATGTGTCTCTCTCTGGTGGTGAAATAGAAGAATTGCATATTTGGAGTAGAGGCTGTAGAGTGAGGTTGTCCAAATTGGGACCTGTGGCTCAAAGGTGGTGCACCATAAGTGTGATTTGGCCTGTCAGATGTTTCTAACAATAAACAATTGAAAATTTGTTGCAAAATGTATAATGCATTTAAAAATGTATGTGTAATTGCTGTTAATGCAATGTTTTAATTTTTATGAGGTAAATCGGTATTAGGTAGGATCCCTACTTTTGCTTGTGTTTCTTAAGTGGAGCACAGCAGCAGAGAGACACTTTGTTAAGACAGTCCTTGGGATCTTGTATCTGTTGCATCTCAGCAGTACATCACAAAAGGGGTTTGCTTTTGGCCTTTCAGATTTGGCCTTCCAAGGGAAAGATTTGTGCACCTCTGCTGCAGAGAATACGGTTAAAATTGCTTAATGTGTTTTCATAGTTTGTTGTGATATTTAGATGCCTGGTATGGACGTCTACTCCTCAGCTCTTTTTACACTGGCTCCATTTACATATTGTTGAAGTTTTATAGTCATTTCTTACTGATTTTCGTGACATGAAGACACACTGACAGCTTGTCTTGAATCAGAAATAAACCAGACTTTACTCTGATGTCTTTAATCAAACTTGACTATTCACAGATTTGAAGTTGTGTGTTTGCGTTTTGCTGGATTTTTGCAAAAATGATTTTACCTCAACTTGCCCAAGGATGAACACGTCGATGTCCTTACAATTCCCTACTCCCCCCTTTCCAGCACTCATGGAGATGTGGGTTCGTCTTCCTCCAGTAGAGGACTAGATTTTCTTTCAATAGCTCCTTGTTTCCTCACAGATCCAGATGTTCCTTTGCTCTTGCCACTAAGCTTTCTAAGCATCTGGAAGTCTGGCAGGAAGCTTCATCAGCTGTTTCTGTCGACAGGAAATGAGTGGGGAAGAACTCTCTCAACAGAGTCTACATGCCAATGAAAATTCATTTTTGATAACTGATTTCAGTTACCACCCCCATATATCACTCCTCAAGTCAACAATTTGAGAGAGGAAATGAAAACAAGTCACTATAGGTGTGCTTAAATTCTTTCCTGAGGATTTAGTGGATAATAATTTGTTGGGTTATCCTGAAACTCATGCACAATAGAAGAGCTGCTCTCCACTGACACCTGCCCACGCCAGCTTCTCCAGAGCAACACTGAGGGATGTGACTGGTGACAGCCTGCCCCCCTGCAGCTGGGGAAGTGATGGCGCAGCTTCATTGAGAGTGTCATCAGTCTCTCCATCATCCACATAGCTGTCTTCAACAGCACAGTAGTTTCCTCACTTCAGTGCGTCCTGTTCTTTTTCAGTGATGTATTTGTTCTCATCCATCATATGCTCAAACTTGGTCTTCACATGCCACTGATGTTTGTTTACATGCAGGTGTGGACAGTACAGTTTCTGACATGCAGAACTGTCCAAACTAAGGCAGAACATGATGTTGAAGAGCAGACAAGATTAAAAATATCAAAAATATAAAGTCTAAATACACCAGAAAACCATGCAAAGCAACTGTATTTTCTTCTCATACTGTGTACATGTTACATTACTCTGTTGGATGTAACTAATGGATGTGAATGGTACCCTACACTCAGGATTCAGATCTGTGCACAGGAACAAAGCCTTGGACTAAGATTAATACTATCTTCATCTATCATCCTTTAGTAACTTGAGTTTTGATCACCTTGTTTCCATAAGATGCCACTATTCTTACTGCAAAAACAAAACAAAGAGATCATGTTGATATCCATATAACAGAGGTTCACTTGCAAATACCTGTATCTGATTTTATTCAGGTAGCTGAAGCCAGTTGGGAGGAACCTGACTGAACTTTCAGGATATCAGGAGAATTTGTTTATTTTTAAATCTTCAATTTAAAGATTCTTTGAGTTACTACTTACCTGCGAAAAACATTTTCTTTCCGTCCCTTTTGACCCTTTTAGGTAAAGTCTACTTTCTTGTCAAGATTAAAGAGCTTCCAGAGCTTAATCTTCCAGATTACTTCTCTCCCTTGGCATATATGTCATCCAATAAAATACAAGAAATTGATGTACATCAGATGCAACAAAAGATATTTTTATGTGAACCATTTAAAATGTTTTTAGCAGAGTGTAGTGACATTATTTAACCAGTAAAATGTAATTTACTACTCTGGGTAAAACGTAAACCCCGACTTAGACACAGCTCCTTATTCACAGTCTCACTGTACAAGGAGTCACTGAATCCAAGTCACACACATCTGTCACTATCTTACACACATAGAAGCACTAATGAATAGTTTGACTTGCATTGTCTTTTTAACCTTGCATTGTTACTCTAAACATAACCCTGAGCTAATCCTAAATGTCACAGTCTCATCAAACTCAAGGTGCACTGACACAGGGACCACTGTGTAATATCTGAGTGTCCAAAGTCCATATTTACATACATACATGTTATTCATTGACATGAAGAGCAAAACACCCGAATGAACAAGGCTTTTACATATCACTTAAGATACAGTGCGTCAGTCTCCAAAAACAGAATGCTAGATGTTTTTGTGGACATTTAGATGTTTTTTCATGTTGGATTTTTGTGAAAATGTCTTGTGACATGTCAAACACTCATGAGGTTTCTCTCCCATGTGTGTCCTTGTGTGTTTCTGTAGCCCTGACTTGATGTGGAACAATTTGTCACACTGCGAGCAAGAATACAGCCTCTCTCCTGCGTGGAATCTCCCATGTACTGTCAGCTGCACGGCTGTGGCGAAACCTTTTTCGCAGGAGTCACACTGATAGGCCGTTCCACAGCGCAAGTCCGTAAATGTGCCAGCAGGGCCCCACAGGTACAAAAGGACATGCCGCATGTGCTGCACCAGTACAGCTTCTCTTTCTTGTGCATCCTCAGGTGCTGAGTGCACAGATACAACTGTGTGAATTTCTCGTCACAGAAAGTACAGGCATACGGCCGTTCCCCGGTGTGAATACCTACGTGGGACTTCAATACAGCATTTGTCCGGAACTTCTTGTCACAATACGAGCAGGCGAACGGCCTGTCAGCTGTGACATTGCAGATGAACTGTGAGCAATGGTTAACTGAATCTCTTCTCACACAGGCTGCAAGCAAAGGACTGGACTTTAGGTTTCCAGTAAATCAGGAATTGTTGTTTCAGGTCTTTTTGGCTTGAATGTCGCACTGAGCACACTTGAAGGTGTTTTCATTGGTTTTTGGGGGGGTTTTGGCTGAACGGAGATGAGACATTTCTCTCTCCTGATGGCTCCTTAGTTCTACTCAGATCCAGATGTTCCTTCACATGTCCCACTGAGCTTTGTGAGCACCTGGATTGCTGGAAGGCAGCTTCACCACAAAACAAGAGAATTATGAATATGAAATTCAGACAATAGAATCTAGTGATTTCAAAGGTAAGGTCATGCCTGACCCCCCCCCCTTACTTGACAAGTAAGCAGTGCAGAATATATATATATTCTTTTTTTTTTTTATTGTTGTTTTATTTAAAAAATAGATTAAGAAGCAGCATTTAGCTAGATCAGGTCCACACTCCGGAGCAGAAGGGCGCAGTAATGAGCCCGACACACCTGTCACCAGTCTTTTGTCCTCCTGACCAAAGAGGGCGCTGTTGGTTTAAAAGAGTCCCCTTTAACAACAACAACAACAACTCCTCTCTCTGAACTTTGCGATACAGTCAAAGCAGTTGAGCTCTTCTGTGTTGCGGCTAAGCAGAACTACCAAGAGGCATTTAACGCTGCAAATCTGTACTACAACCACCCTTATGTGCGTAGCTGTAAGCATACACGGAGATACAGATCCGGACTTGTTGCCATGTCAGGCGCGCGTTAGCTAGCTTAGGTATGCTAACCGTTGCAGCCAGTTATTTAGCAGATAGCAGGATTGAAAGCCTGGCAGTCGAGTTCGTTTTATTTCACAAGACTCTCTTTACGCCACAACAATATGCTTGTTGGATAGTGAAGCCTATCTCACGTTTTAGGGGAAAAAAAGAAAAGCGGTTAACTAGCTGTTTCCCGTTTTCAAAATAAGAGGTGCAATAAATTCATCAAGGCGTCTCATGCTGACTTGAGGAGAATGGAGAGCGAGCGATTGCCTGGCAAGTAGCAAAAGTACTTACTTTTTGTCCAACATAACAGCTTTTCATTTTTTTACACAGTCCAGTGGGCTCCAAACGTCTGAGATCACATTGGAAAACTAATATCTTCACATAAAATGAGGAAGAAATATCTGCGCTATTTCTATATTAGCAATCAAATTTAAGTAAATCTGTGGATCTACCAATTTAATTCTTTTGTTGTAATTGAAGCATGGGTTCAAGAGACACTCAGTCATTTGAGGATGTTCAAGCAACTTGGCTTGCATTCAGTGTTCACCTGTTGTAAATGTGGTGGTGCCTCAAGTTTCTAGCCTAGACTAAAGTTTTCTAAGGGTGAAATGCTTGGCGTTTTAAAACTGGATCAGTTATATCCGAAGCACGATCAGACAGACTAAAAGTGGCCACACTATCAGAAGATCAATTCATCAAGCTTATTTCCCTGAGAGATACAAAAGTAGTCATCACAGATACAGAATTTCTTCATTAAAAAATGCAAGACTTCAGTCAGCACAAGTCCTGTCCAGAGAAGGCTATCCTGTTGTGGCCTGAGAGGATGAGTAGCAGATTTTAAACCACTTCTCAGGAGGCGACACCAGGCCAAACTCTTTTCTGTCCCAGTGGATGAATAGAAACAATTTCCACTGATGAGCCCAAAGTTTGAGATTTATGGCAGTATGTAAGGAGAGAGAAATGAAACCACGGTATATCAAACCAACAGGGAAACATGATGGTGGAAATGTTCTGGGTTTCTTTTTGCCTGCCTCTGAGTTGGATACTGAATTCCCCTCCACAAGGTCTTTGTTAAGAAGGGATCATAGTGTAGAAGGGCAGTGACCCCAGATACAACCCCAAGATTTGCAATAACTTCTCGAAGACCAAGGAGTCTTGACTGTCGTGGGCTTTCTCTCACAGTTGGTTGATCTCAAACAGAGAAGCAGAGCAGGCTGCAAGAGCCAAGGATTCATTGGCATCACAAGAAGCTCTTAGTAAGATTGTCAGATCATGCTGGGATGACATGAGTGATCAGGTTTTACACAAACTTGTGAAGTCAGTTCCTCCTAGAGTGCCATTAAATATTCATGTACATTTCAAAGATTCATCTTTTTTGCTTGGATTATTACACTGATAATATCTTTTGTATTGAAAAAAAATTGATTAGATTCAAAACAAAGGCAAACCAGAAGTATTGTAAAGTCTCTGACTTTTGGACCTCACTGTATGTATGCGTGTATATACAAATTAAAAATAGAGAAAAACCATGCTTCCAACATTTCAAACCAAGACCCTTTAGTGTTCAGTCAGCCTCAGCTCTGGTAACTATGAGGGCTATAACATCTATCCCATTATTTTAATACTCATCAAACATTCAGTGCCTCCTCGCGGAGGCCAATTATTGCTGCTGTAATCGACATCAGCATCTCTCTTCGAATGAGCCACACTGGGTACATTTTAATTGGACAGGATGTTCTGGAGGTTGCGCCCTCAGTTTTATGACAAAAGTCTGCAGACAGGGCCGAGCAGGAATGCTTTGATGGACCTCACTAATGGAAAAGGGGGTCCTCTGCAGAGTCCCATTTGATCCAGCAGATGTGTTTTATCAGATTCAGGGCCACTCACGCTGTCTCTGAGTGCATTAGTCAGAGAGGTGAAAAGGTCAATTTCGTGGCTCCAGGGCCAAAAAGTAATCCCCCACATGCGTAACAACCCAATTATTTACTCAGATGATTGTGATTATATGAGTGAACTAGAACATGCAAAACGAATATGGAGTAAACAATTAGAGATACAGGTTTTTGTCTAAAAACAAGTAAGAGGTAAAAGGTAAAAATGAATGAATAAAGTGAGGCAAATGAGATCACCTGTGACGTCTCACCCTGCTTTGAAGGGGAAAGGGAAAACATGGAGGGGCAGATTTAAGGTGGATTAAGATCGGGCTGAGTTGCTCTACGCAATAATTGCGAACATACACAAAAATGAAAATAAACATAGTATATATTCATATGGTGATGAAATGTAATTAGGTACTTAAGTACTCATGTAATTGATTTTTGACTATATGCTATTTCGTATCTTTACGTTATCTTACATCTCCAACATGCTTTGACCTCTGTAGGTCTCCATTTACCTCCATTTACATCATGAATGGAAAATAGGTATAGGTAGGTTTTATGTACAAAGTGAGAGAAAAAGAGAGTCAATACAGAAACATTGGAATATGTTTTTATATTTTAAGTGTTGTTTTGATGTTTATTTCACTTCACTTAAGCGGAGGAGTATATTAAAAGGGTTTTGATAACAATTTAACTTCAGTAAAATAGGGGAATACTTGTTTTATCGCATCTTTATTGAATTGAGACACAGTCTGCCCTGACCTTTGCCAAGCGGGAAAGCCAATGTCGCCATCTAGTGTTGTTAAGTCTGAATCGCCTGGTTGATCCGGTCTTCGTCAGCCAACCAGGAAAGAGGGCTTGCCGTGATCTGGACTGAGGCGGATGAGACCAGAAACCTTTGTTCTGTCTCTCCTCCCGATGCGAGAATAAAAATTAGAGTCAGTCAATGCCTCATTCAAAACGGCGCTCGCAATTTTGTGGGTTTGCGACCGCTGATGGATGTTTTATTGATAAGAAATTAGCAGAATTGATTTATTAAGCCTTACCTTTTTCCCCCTGATCGCTACAACCCGAGAGAGACATCTGGACGTTTTTTTTCCTCTGTCAGCTGCTAAATGGAAATAAAACGCGGGGCTGAAAGTGGAAGCAGTCGAGGTGCGTGAACCCTGATGATAAACAGCTTGTGTAATGATCCCCGATCACCGCGTTGCCATCAGTTTACAGTGACCTTAACACAGATGATGGAAACGAACTGCTTATATTATCTGCATAACTTGATCCACCACGAGCTGCTCAGCATCCCAAGTGCTCGGTTGCACCCATCACTCGTCGGCGTGGTGTAGTTACTCCGTTGTTATTTTTTTTTTTTCCTGTGGCTTCCTATTTTGTCAGAAATTCAGTTGTCTTCTCAGCTGTCGATGCGAGTTTGTGTTGAGTTTGATGGATGCTGTTGTCCGTGCACCTGAGAGCAGCACTGTCATTGTCATCATTTCAGCCGGCTCTTTGCCTCCATAAATCAACTTCACTAATGCATGCAGTGCTGTTAGCCGGCATGTAGAGCGTCAGGTGGATGCTGTGCTCTCAGACGGCTAGCTGAAGTGCTGATAAATCACATGTACAGTAGTTTAAGTGTCACTGAAGTGGAGCAAGGAGGGATCATTTTTCCTTGTCTGAACAACAAAACTCAGCTTAGCGGGGATAAAAACCCACACCAGGCTGCCTGTGCTAACAGATCTTTTCAAAACTGAACCAGCACATCAAGAGGCAAACAAAAGATTAATTATAATAATAACAACCTGAGATATTTGCTGTACCAGAACAATAACAAGCAACCAAAGCAGGGTCCGTCTTGAATGGCTGCTCCACATGTTTCCTGCTGCCCCGGCATAAAAACCAAAGGAAAAATAAAAGTCTTCATTGCATTTTATAGAAGCTGCATTATGTTTCAGTTACCACCTTTTATGCAAGCAACATTATAGTTAATATTTAGTTGACATGTTTCAGTAAGTAAGTAGTATTCCATTACAGTGTATGTAATGTTACTTCTCAGTATTATTATAACATCTTGTGATGTTTCGTATTCCTGGAAAACCGGCTGACCGAACAGTTTCACCTCGATCAATAACCAGATCATTGTCTGTGTGACTGCCCATTGATTTGCAAAATTGCTATAGTTTAAATAAAACCAAAGCTTTTAACGTGGCAGCCCCACATTGCTGTGCAAAAATATGTTTATATAGACATTTATGCGATTCCATTAGATCTAAACTGTTTGGCTAAAAACCTAGTTATAAAACTTGAGAGCAGCCGATGGTGATGTGAGCAGGTGTTTTTCATGTTATTGAATTGCTGAGCCGCCTGTCATGGGTTGTTTACTCCTGCTCTTGTTTTCTCTCGGGCGGGATCGAAGTGTCACTGAGATGAAATGTTGATCCATTTTCGGTCACTTTGTCTGCAGGTAATGATCTTCCAGTCCACTATCTACGCCTCCTGGCCCCGCCCTTGCAGCTTTTATCAGCTGCAGTGTGGCAAGTAGTGCAGCAGGGACTTGTGGACCACTATGGGATGCTGGAGGAGTTTGTTACCATGGTGACAGAGCTGGTCCCAGAGCTGATGAGCTATAGTCAGAGGGCTCAGCTCATCCTGGGACTCAGAGCCAGGGTCAGTAATAATCACTGCTTGAAGCGACGCTTGTGCTTAATTTAAGTATTTAATAGGAATTAAAGTTAAAGAGGCAAATTCCAAATAAATAAACAATCTTTGCAGTTACAGATAGCTCAAACAAAACCAAGTTGTGCCTCAGTTCTAAAGTGAATCTCCTCTCTCAGTTGTATCCATGTTCATTCCACGGCTTTCTCTTTAAGTCAGGCTGGCAGAGTAGCAACAGGTCAGACACTGAAGAAACACCTCATTTAATTTGTAATTCAAGTAGCACGGAAAAGAGAGAAAAGGGAGCAAAGACAAAAGAAAGTGCTTCAGAGGCTGGTGTTCACTGGTTTATAATCCAGGACTGTTAAAGTGTGATGTGTGATGTGTTTGTGTGCGTCTGTGGCCAGCTGGTTCTGGAGATGTGTCGAGGAGAGCACCCAGTGGACATGCAGACCATTCAGCCACATCTGGACAGAATTAAAGCGCCCGTCAGCACTGCCAAGGATCACCATGTAAGTAACCACATGACCATGTCTCTCTCTGCTGTGGACGTTTACTCGGACGAAGCGAGTCTGAGACTGTTTAGCCGTTCAAACTGTGAGCTAGCTTGCAGCTGAACTGGTGGCATTTACTGAACCTTGATCGAGGAGAGAAGCTCAATAACAAGTGAGAACACAACGTAGTGTTCACATGGACTCTACACGTGCAGGATACTTCCTGTCCAAAGCGTATTTAACTCTTACTGGCTGATGATGTTCACCATGTTTCCTGTGTGAGGTTATTTTTGTACTTTGTACATGCACATGAACTTGTTCACCCAGGTCACGTTAGAGTAAGGAGGTCACGTGACGATATTCTCAAGAGGTCCCAGTCTGTCTGTTCAGTCAGTGACAGTGCAGGATCGTGAAGGATATCCTCTGTCCTTGGTTGCCCAGGAAACCGAACAGCCGCCATCATGAGTCCTTCTCAGCAGACAGAGTTTGATCTACTGCTTTAGATTTGCAAGTCACCCCCAGAGGTGACCTGTGTGCCAGGTCATCTTTAATGTACTTATTGCTGTGTTTAATGTCAGTTGTTTTCTTGTATTTGGTCGCAGGTCACCATCAACCAGGTGGAGGAGTCGGAGGTGAACTTTGTCGAGTTGGTGCATTCATTACTGGAGGATCCGTCTGAGAGAAAATACTTTTTCGAGGTGGGACAGCGCTTAGTTTAAGCTTCGTCAACACAAACAAAAACATTGAGACAGGAAAGAAAAAAAAACACCTTTACCTTTTTAAACCGAGCCGCTCTCAAAGTGTCCGTTTGAAAAGGAAACTGAGACGCTCCCGGCAGCAACGGCACGTTCGTCAATCTGCCTCCTGTAGCACTGACCAGACTATGTTATGATAATGAGTAAATACTGACAAATGTAATTAAACAATGAGTACGTAATTAATTAAAGATAAATGCATAAATATGAATGTCAAATGAACAAAAATGAGACACTTTCTTGTCAGCACCTGCTTGTGGACGTAAAGTCCTTTTGTTTCTTTGTTTTCTTCTTCTTTTCTGTCTTTTTTTCTTTTCTCGGACATCCTGCTTGTTTCAGGACAAAGGTGCAGTCAGGTCGAGACCTGAGGCCCCTTCCCACTGCCCAGGGCTCAAACACAATTAAGAAGTACAAACAAATGACATTTCACCTCTGATCATCTATCAGTCCAGCCACTTCAATGATCAGAATTTGGCCTGACGCTCTCTGTGGACACAGACTCACATGAGAGGACAAAACATTTAGTTATTTTGAGTACGTGGTTATAATGCTAACAGGAATGATGTCCACCGAGCAGCGCCTGTGCCTCCTAACCATTATGTCATTCAGCAGAGCTGGTGGTTTAATCAATGCTGCTAAATGCAGCTTTTGGCAGAACTGCGACCCGAGTAACTCAAAATCCTCAGGCAGTTGCACCATTTGAGAAGGTTTTGAAACATTTGTGCCAAACACAAATTTTAAGACCCGCTACAAGTGCAGTGTGGCCAGTTGTGCTGCGCATCAGTGAAAATCAAATATCAAACAGCCCCCCCCCCGCTGCAGCTGTGAGCTCACTGGGTCAGGACAGTTTCCTAAAAAGCACCCATCCTAAATGTCTCTCTTTCTCTCTCTCTCTCTGTTAATCTGTCCAAATCTCTCTTGTTTGCAGGAAATCTTCCCCGTTTATTTTGGCTCCAAATACGACGCGGCACTCGAGATGCTGGTGTGGGAGTTCATATCGAGACTGGAGGAGCTGCTGCCAGCTCCAGACTTCACACAGGTGCCATGTTTCTTTAAACCTGAGCTGTCAGCCAATTACATGATAACAGCGATACAAGCTACTACTCTCTCTCTACTACTCTCGTTGATTCTGAGCTGTCCATAGTGGTAATGATGAGCTCATGTGCTTTCCACCACTGCTGACATTCATACATATGTATCAGGTCATATTTTGGATGTCGTGCCATCCCTGTTTTGTTACCCGCTCGCTGCAGTGTTGATGTGCAACGAGCTGCTACCTGGGGAGGTTATCAGGCCCCGCGGGGGGTCTGCACGGCTTGTGTTGCCTCCGCTTTTTATCTCACCGTCAAAATAAACCAGTAGGAGCGGAGACAAGTGTATCGTGAGGAAATAGCTTTGTTATTCTGAGCTGAAGTGATTTTTTTTTTTTTTTGCATGTGTGTGGTCAGGCTTATTGTTGCACATAGGCTGAGTGCAGGAGGCTCATCTGTCTGCACCACTGACCCGGAGACAGATACATGAGGAGGCTTAACAGGGCACAGGTGCAACCCAGTGTCCCAGTGGACTGCTGCCTCCCTCCCCGCCTCCTGTTTCTGCACCAAGCAGCGACAAAACAGCAAAATAACAAAGTCAGATTAGTAGAGTAGGTCAGAAAGTTTCCATTTCTTGACACAGCTATAGATTAATGCTATTCATTTTTGTGACGCTGCTCATATTTCTGGCAGTGACACAAAGTAACGTGTGCATGTCAAGGAAAACACAGAACCTCTCATCACAGTTAGTATCTGTTAAAATCTAGTAACTGTCTTTTCAGCTGGCAGCTTTGCTCAGAGACACGCCGTCGTTCCTGGATGACTGTTTACAATCTTTCTTCCCGCCGGAGGACCTGAAGACTTTACTTGAACACCACAGAAACCTCGGGCATTTCGCAGAGAAAGGTCAGTCTGCCCAGTGGTTGTACACAATATGACAGTAAGTCAACAAAATGAACAGGTCACCTCTGAAACAGAAAGTGCTCTTGCTCTCTGTGTTTAACATTTTTGTTCTGTTTTCTATTCTCAGTATTTCCCAGACATTTGGCACCAAATCAATTGTTGTTTCCTCACAAAGCAGAGAAAACTAATAAAGCATTACTTTTTGAAGATGCACTGAGAACAGTGGCTTTTGTCTTTACAGTTTCCATAGTTTTCATTTTGTTTGAAGCAAGCTGGTGTCTTATTAATTGTCTTTTATTCTCAAATTCTTAGATCCAAGGTTATTACCAATGGACGACTGCATCCTCTCCTCCCTGTCTCTGCCTCCTGGGACCAAAACTGTCATCGACACCACCTCGTGCTCACCTTCTCTCAAAGATTCTGACCTTCAAGAGCGCACAGGATGTCCCAACCTGGAGAGGGTGAGCAAAAGGTCGAAGGACACAAGAGACTCAAGCAGCAGGCAGCTGCAAGTTAGAGGCGGGAACATTTCTCAGGAGAGGAATGCGCCATGTGATGAAACCATAGACCTCACTCTGTCTAATGAGGCTGCAGACACAGAGTCAGCACCCGATGACAACAGCCAAAGCTTGAGGGGAGGGCGGCTTCTCAGGAAGAGGAAGCTGAGCGGAGGTGTGGACGCTCCCACTAAACAGCCCGCGGAGGCGACAGCTTTCATGTAAGAGCACCAGGAGCGTTTTGTTCATTTGCTAAACACAAATACATTCCTATCAGTATCACTATGAAATGTTAGCATGCTAACAAAATAATATAGACAAAATATTTACAAAATTTATACAAATTACGTCGTTGGCGCATGTTCCTTTCGTCATTTAATCCATTGAAAACACTTGATGTGTAACCTGCAGCTGTAAATTGAAATTTTCCACCTTTTGCAGGGATTCGTCAGTGGACGATGATAATTCAGGTGAATCTCCTCTCATCTCAATATGGGGAGAATATACAGGTTAGTTCAGATTATTTACGGATCAGCGGATACTCTGGTCTCAGCTTGGTGCTTTGACTAACTCTCCTGTTTTCATTTCAGACTCTCAGGAAAGTTCTTTCCCAGTAATAACGGACACTAAAGTTCCCTGGTCGGAGGAGGAGACGCTCAACCTGCTCGACATCTGGGGGAAAGACTCAGTGCAGCGGGCTTTGAAGGGCTGCTTGAAAAACCGTCATATATTCACGCAGATCGCACAGAAGATGGCAGAGAGAGGCTACATGAGAACGGTGGAACAGTGCCAGACCAGGATCAAACGGCTGAAAAAATGCTTCCGGCAGAATAACAAGTGGGTATTAAATTCACTACCGTCCGTCCTTTCTGCTTGTCTTCCTACCAAATCATTGCAATCTGTCAGGTTGCTGGGATTTCCCTCAGACCTTAGATATCTGACAGCAGCCTCAATTTGTGTAGCAACAGAGGAAAAAGTAAATGAGGCACAATCTCTGTTCCCTTTTCCCCGATCAAACACCAGAGGGAGCTCCAAGCTGGAGTATAAAATTTATGAGCAGCTGAAGCGGGTGCTCAGCTCCTCCGCTCCCTCGACTGTCGCTGAAGTCACATATGATGTGGAAGAGGTCATCGATGAAGAAGAGTCCCAGGACGGCGACGAGGACTTGCAGTTTCTCGGTCATACGAGCCAAATGGAAATCGGTATGGTGTTACATTTTTCGATTTACTGAGTCACGTAAACCACATTGTACAATATACAGGTCTGATCTTAAAGTGATCATTTCAAACACTTGATTGATTCTTCTTTAAGGAACTCGGAGTGTTCCCTGGACGGACTTGGAGACGTTGGCCCTCATAAACACGTGGGGTGAGGACAAGATGCAGCAGGAGCTGAGGGGAATGCACAGGACCGGGCACATTTTCTCCATCATATCCAAGAAGATGGTCGCCCAGGGCTTCTCGCGAACGCCCGAGCAGTGCCAAACGAGGCTGAAAAGGTTGAAATCAAGTTTCAGGCAGTGCTACCAAAACAAGTACGTATGCTCGCAGCAGAGAATTATTAAAGCAAAGTTTGGGACTTTTGTTGATTTGCAGCATTTGTCTGGTCTTTTTTTTACGCCGCGGTGCAGCTTGAAGGGACAGGAGCAAGTTGTGTGCAAGTTTTACAGCGAACTGGGTCGAGTTTTAGTGAAGGACTTCCCGTCACTGCCGCAGTTGGACGAAATACCAGCAGAGCCTGAAGACACCGACCTTCCCTCCTTCTCCCATCAGGATATCGGTAAACTATAGTGTTCTCTGCTGACTGTGGGAGGTGAAGGGAGCTCAGATAACCAGCTGACGCCCCGGACACTTAATCATTATACACTGACTGATCACGGTGTGTTCCTTACATCTGGTGACAGCAAAACTCTGTGGAGACAGAAACCTAGAAAAGTTCTCTGACGCAGAGTTGGAGCCTGTTTTTAAACAGTGGTATGTGGGTTTAGGACACTGGTGTAATGTATTTTGGAGCCTTTGATGCAGCTAAGCACACGTCTGAATCACACACATAATACAAACCTCCACATTACACAGTATGCAACCCTGTGGACATGTACATTGAGCTTAGCAATAGTAATATTAGTTATAATAATAAATTATCATGATAATACTGAATTCTTGTCAATGACTGTGTAACTATATTGAACACTTTGTTTATATTGCACCATGCAGAACATTAAAATACATTTAAAAGAAGACACCAAGAAAACATTAAATTGCATTTAAAAGACAATAAAAACAAAAACTATAATCTATCTGTGTCTCTTCAGAGTCGGCTGTGGGCATTCAGGAAGACAGGAAGAAAGTCCCCTGGTCGGACAAAGAGACCATCATACTGCTGGAGATCTGGGGAGACACTGAGGTAGAGAATCAGATGTGATTATTTCTGAACAGTTTCACTTCGTCCGGTCATTCCTAATTTGAACTGTTGAAAAAAATCAAATATCTGTGCAGCATTTCCAAGGTCTGAGTCGATGTAAGCCTTAACTTTAGATGTTCTTCAGATGCGGCTTAAAGCTTTGATCATGTTGGTTGTTTTTATCCTTCTTTTCAAAAGTAAAACTGAAGGGTCCCGTGGTGCAAAAACCTCCAAAAACCCCAAATCCTTAAATCATCTGCACAGTTATAGATTTCTGTCCCGAGGGTACAAAGTGAATAACTTCTCTTGTAGCCTTCTTCGTTGGACAGACCCAAAATGGAAGTTGCAGATGCTCTACATGCACATTAAGTCATTTTCAATATTTGTATTTTACGTCGCCACCTTTACTAAGAGTTTCATCTACATTTAGGTCCAGCAGAGCATGAAACGCTACCCACACAACGGTCACATATTCACCGAAATATCAGAGAAACTCGGCGCCAACGGCTACTCCCGCAGCGCAGAGCAGTGCCACACCAGGATCAAACGCCTGAAGGCCAACTATCGGCAGTGTCAGGAAAACATGAGGTGAAAGCTGCACGTAGATATTCATTTTGAATAATGTTCCGTTAGCAACAGCTGTTTTTGTCTGCGTTACCATGACTGCCTTTACTGTTTGTAGCTCGTCTGGGACCGACAGAGTCGACTTTAAGTTCTACGATCTGCTGGAACAAATCCTGGACAAGCAGCCGTCAACATCCTCCACTGTGCTGACAGACTCCATCGAAATATCAGAAGACTCCAACGGTGAATCGGTGACGGAAACGGGTAAAAACAACTTCAGCAATTCAGCAGTGTCTCTCAAGATTACACTCTTTGACGATTGGCCTACAGTTTTACACAGGTGTGATGTGTAGGGGTTCACATTTTTACTTTATATTACACATAAACACATAAAATAGAAAAGCACAAAACGTGACATTTCTGGACATCATCATACTGACTGGCTTGATTTTAGTGCATTCATGCTAATATGAGGCTGTGCAGGAGAGCTAATTGAGCCTGGCTCATAATTCCTATGTAAACATGAATTGAATAATGTTTTATGCTCAGTAAAGTAATGTTTCATTTTTCTATATTATGTTAAGAATTAGTTTATATAATAAGTTGATCAGTGTACTAAACTGACGAATAAATACAGTATATGTTTATTGGACTTTAATCAATACAGCTTAATATACATAATAATAGTCAAGTCAAGTTTATTTATATAGCACATTTAAAAACAACCTCATTTGACCAAAGCGCTGTACAAACTATACAAATATCTAAAGGTTAAAAATAAATAAAATAAATAATAAAACATGGATTCAGATTTAAAAAAACAACTAATAATAAAATAACTAATAACTCATTTATGGTATGTTATGTATATGCCACATACTGTATATATGGATGAATGTTTCATTTGATCAGCATTTTTAATTAGGAGTGAAATTCATAGTTATTTGCACGCAGTGTTAGAAAGACAGCTACATTTTAGCATGTACTGTTATCCTGTTTTTGTGAGTCAGACCTTTAAACACATGAAGCACGACCTTTCAAACTTCACCGCAAGTTCTCAGACTTGATTTTGTACCAAACCTGGTGTAAACGCTTTGTCTCTTCTCTAAGATGGAGAGATCGGTATGTCAGCAGACAAACCAGCATCCAGCTCGTGGTCAGATAAGGAGACGTTGGCGCTTATCGAGATCTGGGGCGAGGAGGACATCCAGAGGGCGCTCAGGGGGGTTGTCCATAACGGACACGTTTACGCCGACATTTCGGAGAGACTGCAAGACCTCGGCTACTCGAAAACCTCGGAGCAGTGCCGCTGGAAAGTCAAATCGCTGAGGAACAACTTTCGACAGTGCTACGACAAGAAAAAGTGAGATTGCAGTTTCTGTTAGGTTTCCTGTTCACTTATTTGCAAATTTCATCTATAATAACACTAATAATTTGTTTTTATATACAAACCAGATGTGGAAAGAGAGTAGATTACAGATTCTACAAGCAGCTGGAACAAATTCTTGGACAGGAGGCAGTTTCGATGGACGAGTATGATGAAAGAGACGAACAGGCAGACCAGGACGCAGGTAGAGTCAGTTTTCATCCCCACACACTACAGGAGGAGACACGATCCGCTAGGTAAACATTCATGCTGCATCCGCCTGACGTAGGTGCAGATGGTGGGAACACAGCATGGACAGAGGAGGAGACGGTGGCTCTCGTTGAGGTGTGGGCGGCAGACGACGTGCAGCACAGCCTGAAGACCTGCGTCCGCAACGGGCACATATTCGCAGATATATCGGAGAAAATGGCCGCCTTGGGATACCTGAGGACGGCGGAGCAGTGCCACTCCCGGATTAAAAGGCTGAAGAAGACTTACAGGCGGTACTGCAACAGCCGGAGGTAAAATAAATATGGATGAATTGTGTCTAAGGTGTCTACAAATATTAATATTTAATTTATTTTTTTTTTAAATAAATTCAAACCTCCACTTCCGCCCCAGCAGACATTTTTCCCAGCTCGCCTTTTACTTTTCCAGGAGCGGAGGACGACCGGCAGCGTATCGATACTTCCACCTCCTGGCTCCAGTGCTCGGTGATAACTTGGTGTATTCTGATATAGACAGCACTGCCGTTGATGCCACCCTGCAACCTTTCATGGACAAGGATCCTGACATGTGTAGGTTCACATATAATCAGTTTGTCCCACCACACCTTTGGACCTTTAAACACATTGTAACAGCACCGATACCATACAAATTCCAAAAAGTACAACCCAGTAATAAACCTGTTGTTCCTCCGCTTAGACGAGCAGCCCTCAGCCAGCCACTTCTTGGCTGACCCAAGCAGAAAGATGCCCTGGTCAGACCAGGAGACCCGCACCCTGCTGGAGATCTGGGGTGAAGACTCGGTCCAGCTCACACTGAGGGGCTGCCTGAAGAACCGCCACGTGTTTGAATACATCTCTGGGAAGATGAGTGACCAAGGATTCCTCAGGACCTCAGAGCAGTGCTACTCCCGCATTAAGCGCCTTAAATATGGCTTCCTGCATGAAAAGTCAGTGAAAACTAAAAATGATATAATTGGTATTTTTTTTAATAGCCCGCATCATGAGGTCCTTTTGGTACACATTTAAACATCTGATGGTAATTTGTTTCCTTCCTCCTTTGCATTCAGGGAGGATTTTAAGTTTTTCAGGGAGATGGATGAAATCTTCAGGAAGGAGCTGAAAGTGGACGGCTCAGTCGCAGACACGCCGATCACGGACGAGCCAGATGACTACACACTAGTGCCTAGTCAGAAGAAAGGTGAAACTTTCTTTACAGTATGCCAGCGTTGACGTTTTGCAAACTACGTCTGAACCTCATCATTCCCCACAATGAATAATAAAGACATGAGGAGTGATGGGTGGGATGGGTTGAGGTGCAGTTTCCCTTCTGTTCCTAGCTCTTATGCTAAACTGAGCTCACCGACTGCTTGGTGTAGCTACGTAATTAGCCTGACATTTAAGAGAGGCATCGTTCTTCTTGTCTAACTCTGTGCAAGAAAGCAAACAATGTTTTCCCTCATGTTTTAGCATAAAAATCTGAGTCAAAGCTGAAAGACCAAAAATCAAAATGCATGAAAGGCAACAGTTAAAGGTTCAGATGCATATAAACGACGACAAAGGAGCTCACATCAAGACACAAATCCTGTCTTTGGTGGCGCAGAAGCCATCTGTGAAAACCAAGTCTTGAAGGAGCACAAAATCTCCAGAAAAGTCACCCTTGATTGTCTTTTTAGTCAGTTTTTAGAAACCGCAGTTTTTTTGTCACATTCAGTGTCACAGCTTATTGCACGGTTTCCTGTGCTTCTCATCCCATTTCCTGTATGTTCATGAAAAGTGATACCATAAAATACAAGGAAGCAAATTCCACGTACTGTAAACATCACAGTCTACAGGATTCCAGATAAATGCCTTATTTCAGTAGATCTAAAAGTGTAAATTATGATGTGTTATTATGCTATACCATGTTTTAAACTGAGATGTCCACTCTGTTAGTTGCCTCAGGTACCCAGTGGGCGTCTGATAGCTCTAAGCTGCCCTGGAGCGACGGGGAAACCGAGGCCCTCCTGGACGTATGGGGGAGCGAGGAGATCCAGGAGAACTTAAAGAGCTGCACCAAGAACAAACACATCTTCATCCAGATCTCCGAGGTCATGGCCAGCCAGGGCTACCTGCGCACTCCTGAGCAGTGTCAGACCAGGATAAAAAGGCTGAGGGCCAATTTCCGACACTTCCTCGAGGGCAGAAAGTGAGTCCTGCTGCTCATTATTGGAGGAAGAACCGGCTGCAAAGTGTGGTTGAATCATGCCGTATGTCTTAACGCTGAAATTCTTTACTCAGCTTTAGTTTCTAAGTATGTTTCAAACCTCTTGGCATTTTATTCACTGCTGTTCACATGAAACGTCTTTATAACAAGCTCTGAAATTCTGTTTCCTGCTTCCAGAGGAGAGAGACAGGAATGCAAGTTCTTTGACCAGTTGGTGCAGATATTTGGCAACAAGTATGTAATAAACTCTGACCCTCTGGCCGAAGATACGGCTGATGATGCAGGTAAGAAATCACACTGCCTCACTTGTTGTGAGTGCCCACAGGGAAGTGTTCCCCTCCGTTCCCAGTTTTTATGATAAGCTATGCTAACCTGCTTTTGGAGGTAGCTAGATTGTTAGCAAACAAGCCTCAGAGTGGCATGAATCTTCTCATCTAACTCTGTGACAAAGCTACTAAGCGTATTTCTCAAAACGTGTCATGTAAAAATAAAAAACCCAAGCAGTTAAACGTCACCAACTTGCTTGCCAAACTTAACACACACCGTTTTGAAAGTGATTTAGAAATCATATACAGTACTTTATGAGTGGCATTCACATTTTTATACCTAAAATGCACTTTGTCTGATCCAGAGACCTGAAAGTATCCATCATCTCAGAGTGAATTCAAGAGTACGCAGCAGCTTCAGACTCACTGAGGAACATCGGGAGGAGACATAACAGGACATTCACGTGTTTCAAGCGTTTTAACGACTGTGGTATGCAGCTGTTTACAGATGACAGAAGAAAGCCTGGCCAGGCTCCTTCTGTCTTGTGTCTTTAAGATTATTTACAATAGAGCCATGACACTAACACTAGGAAGCTCAGGGCTCGAGGGACAAAAATGGATCTCTGAACTTGACCTGATGGGAGCCACAAAATGCTGTTCTCCCACAGAAAACATGTTTGTACTATTATTTAATTATTTCGTACTTGAACTGAAAGTGAGTTATTCAAAGCACATGCAAAAGGAAATACACACAAAAAGCCTCTATAACTGGAACCACAGTGGACATTTGCATTTTATTTTGTCATAATTCAGGTCTCAACTGTTCAGTCTTCTGTCTTTGCACTTGTTTGCAATGTTTGAAACTGAGTGGTGAAAGTTGAACTTTTTTACCCAGTATAGGTCTGTCTTGTCCAGAATTTAATTTATTTAAATTATTCTTCACTTCTGTATTTGACAGTTTACTTTAAATATGTTAATCTTCAAACTTTTATTGAAGCACATTTTACATAAGGATGGAGAGTTTGGTCAAAACCGTTACAATAAACTTGAAATGTTTTGATCAAGGATCTATTTCTGTGATTTGTCATACATTTCTCTATTTATTTATTAGTAAATGTGTGTCAATCACTTCATTTATCAGACAGCTGCAATTCCTAGATACAAGTTGAAGATTTAACATTCAAACACACAGTTATAATATACATACATCTATAACATACTTTTATAAACAGCAGAAATAAGTTGTGAACACAGTATCAGCATTTCAACAACTTTTAAGTTGATACTTTGAACGTGTTAGCAAACAGTTGCCTGTTTACACATCCATTAGTCATGGAGCAACATTTGCGTTAATGTAGGAGTCACGTCTTTGGCCACATGGTGTATCCGAGTCCAGCACTGACTCTCTTTTAGCTCAGTTTGTGGTCTCTACCAACTCCGAGAGCGGTACTCATTTGATACATTACTATTACCAAAATCTAGTTTATAACCGCTTTAGGTAAAGAACTTAAAGATAGTATAAAGTTTATACTATCTCTCTACCTCTCAGCCACACAGACTCTTTGTGATATACTGCTGTTTACATGGACAGCACTCAGCCAAACATTCCTCCTTTGGCCATATTAGATAAGTCCAAGTGGAATGAAATCATTGCCAGGCAATGACCTCCAAACATGGAGAGATTTCCCGACACAAGGCCATAAGTTTGACATAGTGTTATTTATTGTGCTGAGGTGTTTCAAAAAACTCCAACACTATAACCATAGTCACTCTACTACTGTAGATGACACTGAAGCAGGAAGTTGCAAGCTTTTCATAACATTTATGGTTTTATGGTCTTTAAGCTTGTCCAGCACCGTGGAGGCAGAGCTGAGCTGTGAAACAAGGGACCCTTTTGGTTTGTGGTGGTTTCCATATTTAAGGCAGTGTCTCCCCATCTGGCCTTTGCACCACTGTGAGATTTAGTACAGACATTCATGGTCCCCAGAGGATGAATCCTAATGACATTGGTGGTCACCTGGCATTTCCTTTAGTGCCACCAGCAGGACAAAGTTTTCATTTATCCATTTATTTTTTTCTCAAGTTCGAATTTTTGACCTGCTGATGGCACTGTACCAGAGGAGTCTAACTCCATTCATGCTGCTCATGCACCAAAAACTAGCAATAGCTTCTCACCTGTTCGCAATTGCAGTGATGTTTGAAAATGAAATTGCTAATGTTAAGGCACGTTCACTATCTAAGTTTAATGGTAACATGCCAATATTTGCTACTAAGCACTAAATACAAAGTATAGATGGGGGTGATGATAATGTCATTAGCTTTGCAGGCATTTGGTCATGAACCAAAGTTTTGAACACATTTAATCAGATGATGGCACTTATGAGCCTCTGGTGAACATGAATGTCTGACATATTTCAATCTGTAATAAAGCACTGGACTGACTGAGCGACACTGCCATCCCTATAGCCATACAGGCCAGTGCAAACAATTTACACATAGTGAAAGTGTGGAAATTAGAAGAGACTCACAAATAGCTTTACGTAAGTAAATTCAACCAGTGATTGAGGTATTCTTTCTCCAAAATGTAAGAAAAATTGATGGACTTTCAAAATGTGCTCTGTATGAATGGTATTTTGGTCCGTTTTGCACAGACAGCACAAACCAACAGTTTAACACTACCATAATGGCAGAGTGCCTTATGGCCTTCTGTCTTTGGGCCAAACAATACCATCAACAACAAAAATATGGGGTCCCTCTACCCAGAAACAATCCCTGGGTTTAGTGGCATCAACCAGCTCAGCACCACTGGGTAGCAGAGGTGAATCCTCATCTATCGGGACTATGTAGAAGTTCTTGTTTTTATTGGAAAATAAACACAAGCAACGAACCTGGTGTCGGACAGGTGGTGGGTTGAGCTCATCCTGCAGCCTCCTCAGCTGTGACAGAGGAATAAAACTCATTGCATTGTCACCCAACCTCTTCTCTGCAGTTTCTTGTCCCTCTCCCTCTTTATTTGTGCTGCCTTCTACGTCCACAACTACATCGCCATCCACAATTGCACCACCATCCATGCAGCTTTCTTTTGATTCCTGGTCTTTCCCGGTTTTTTCCTCTGTTTGGTTATTATTGTTGTTTTTCATGAACACCACTGGAACCATTTCCTCTCCTCCACGGAGTTTGTATACATGAAAAATCAGCCTATAACAACAAGTGTTCTGAATTTCCTGCAGAAACAAGGAAAATACATTGTTTTTTGTTAGTTGGTTCCTCGCAACATGTTCCCATTTGATCATACATGCTTAATTTTAAATCATATAGTACTTACGCAATAGATGCACACGGTGAATCCCAGCAGGATAAACAGCACAGCAGCTGCAACCGGAGTCCCAATGATGAGCATCTAAACAAATTAGAAATCCATCTACTAAATCTTATTTAATCTGTAATTCCTTTTTTTAGTGACCCCAAAGCCCAAATGACAGCAACAATGGACAAAACTGACTGTTTTCCCTGTGATTCTTAGATGACTTCTGAATGAATATTCAAATAAATGATTTGTCTAACTGTAAGTTAATACTTCTTACCGAAGCTATCATGATGGCCCAAAACACGAAGCTGCGTTTTTCTACAAGGGACACAACTGTAGGAAGACAAGGCTGCACACACACAAAGAATGTGTTAATAATTCATGTTTATCATATCTCTCTGCTGTTTGCCATTTAAAGCCACTGATTTCAAAATCTTATAACCTTTGGTAGTATTTACTAAGCATTCAGCTCTGAAGAGACACTAGCAAACTCAGTTTATCGGGTATTCGTAGATGTGGTCAACCTAATTTATTTCACAGTGGCTTGGCGACATGAGCCAATTCACTCAACTGTCAAGAGATTTAAATATGACTAAACCCTGACTGATGCTGAGAAGAACCTCAAATTACTAAAAAGTAATCTCTGTACACCTGATTGTGTGAAAGATGTGTGCTGGTAAATATATTTCTGATTCATTTAGAGCTGCTTTTTACCTTTTCATAAACAAGGTTGTTTCCAACATCAACCTAAAACAGAAAATTAAATATTATTTGTATATTCCATAGTCCAAATGTCAAATAATTTATGAGACATGCATTCATTTCTATGCTTTCATATCTTATTTCAACCTTAACTAAAAGATAAATAGGTGCTGTGCTGGGTTAATGACTCACACATCCGGTGCTGTTGTCCTCTCTGCTACACAGACAGGAGTCTGGGAGTGAGGACCCCCAGTCTTTGTAGTCTTGCAGTCCACAACAATGAAACTGGAGAGAAACAAGTTGTGAGCACAACACTGAGGTATAATCACCTCTAACACTGACACGGAGAACTTGTTATGTATTTATACATCCAACAGTAACGTTAGCATTCTTTCTAGAGCTTTTTCACTAAAGGTAGCTGTGACTGCAAATAAAACGTCACTGAGAGCAGCAATCAGTGAAGTGAAACACACTTTAAAGATCCTCCAAACCTTAAGCAGCTGCAGATTTAGGTAATTAATTACATGTACAACCCCATAAAAGCATCATATGGTTTTCAGACTGTGATTTGATACACTGTGTATGAAAAATATTGATTAATGCCACTTTAAAATACATACAATACCTCAATTGTCCAAAATATTTTCCTCACAGTGAATTTTACATCCTTCAAGTCAAATTTAACAAATTTCCCGGCTTACCTCAGTTTGCCAGCGATGCACATTGTTCAGTAGATTGCAGGTTGCGCCAGTCAGCTGGTTTTGTCTGTTTCCTGGGCTATCTGTTAGAGGTAGCAGATCCAAGTAGCGCTTCTCAAACTTTATGATCTCCTGGAGGCAATTAGAAAAACACGCTTATTCAGTTTGAAAAGGCTTAATCCAGGTCAGTTTTCTTGTTAAACTCTGGCCTGAACACGAATAGTGTTTGCATACCTGAAGCTCACTTTCCCTCAAAATGTTGAGAAATACACACATAATCACGAACAAAACTAAGGTCGAGCACAGCAACTGTGGAGAAACAACAAAGAGGAGAGTGATAGCTTCAGCTTGATGCTTTTTCCTACATGAATTTCTATAAATCATATGTCACACACACACACACACTATCTATCACACATCTACATACCACAGTTAGATAGAAGCCCTTCTTCCTCCAAAACTCCAGCAGCAGCAACAAACAGACCGGCAGACTCAACCCAGAACACAAATACACCAAGCTGGCCTCATTTTTCAGCCTGGATGCTACAAGATCCTATAGAAGAAACCTCACAATCATATCAACAGGGCGCAGCACAGTGGCTGGGAAGTTAAACAGAGATATTTAACTCTTCTATTGCTCTTAATGTTGTTAAACACAAGACCAAAGACTGAATCCTCCACAGTTTTATCCCGTAAATGGAATAAATAATGAAATTATATTTTTCACAAGAATATGTCATTGTGAATCTGATAACCGAGCCGCAGTGATGGATGAAAAGCTTGTGTTTTTACCTCCGTGCTGTCCCCACACTCAAAGCTCTGGCTGTTCAAAAGGTGTCCCGATGCTGTCAGGATGAGCAACAGCACACACCACACCTGGAAAGCGACAGGTCCGTTACTGTTCAGCTGTATATTTCACTCTCTATGCAGACCAGGAGTAGTGAAAGTAACTAAGTATGTGTATTTAAGTACTTTGGGTATTTGAAACGTATATGCCAGTTTTTGTAGACCTTTTCAGAAAGAATTATTGTACTTTTTAGTCCTCTACACATATCTGGACACTTTAAGATTGTTCATTCACAAAAAAATTCGTTTTCATTAAAAAATTAGTAGTACTGCTACTTTGACTTGAGTAAATGAATAGAAAAATAACTGAGACTAGTTGTTTTTTCAGAAATTACATTCATTATAAATAAATACTCATTAGATCGTTACAAAGTTGCTCAAATCCAGCATAAATACAAGTTAACGCAGGTCTATGTATCTATCTATGCATTTAATCCGATGCATTTAATCGCGAGATGAATACCAACCGCATATGCTGTCACCAACACTGTCGCGCTCCACAGGAAGCAACTGGGCTTCCTGAGAAACGTGTTTTTGTTGCCACCCGCCTCAGCAGTCATGTCTTCTCACTGTTGACTTCTCCAGCTGTTTCAGATGAGTAACAACTAGAGAATGGCGCCGGGCAGATGTTTCGTCGTGAGAACAGAGAAGAGGAGGATGGCTCTGAACGCTCCACCCCTGTATGGGGGCTGGGCGGCGCCAGCAAAACGCTTTGGCGCTTATTTTGAAAAGTTTTTCCCTTGTGTGTTTCTGTCTACTTGTTTCCTGTCCTTGATTAGTCCATTGGTTTCACCTGTGTCTCGTTTTCCTGCCATCCCATTTAAGTTGTGTCATTGCCTTTGTTCCCCGTTGGTTCATTAGCTATGTTAGTGTCCATGTTCCCACCTTGTTTCCATGTGCGTTGTGTATGATCATTGTGATTTTGGATCTTAGGGGTTTTTTTGGATTATTGTGTACCACGCCACGTCTGGACAGATTACCTGGATTTTGACCCTGCCTGCCTTGACCATCCGTAAGCATAAGCCCTCAAATAAACTGTTAAAATATCTTCTGTCCCTTCTGGGTCCTGCTCTCTCGCCTCCTGACCAAGCCCTGACAGATTTGTTTTGTTCAGGGTTGGTTTGTTGGTTTGCTCATAGGAGTGAAACATTTTAATCTCACCTCTTAATATTTTAATGGCACAAAGTGCACATAGGTTTTTGGCAAATGACAGTAAACATAAATACTTGTCATTGAGCACTTCTGCAGTTTTATGTTCATTGACTGACATTTCCCCATCACATCAGTTTTGGGTTGGATTTTCTTCTTTATTTGATGTTTGTCTTCCTTTTTCAACTTAAACACTTTTCTGTCTGTCTGGTGGATCTGTGATTCTGATTTGTCCTCCTGCAATCTGACCTGACACTGGTCTGGATTATGAGAACTACTTTGAAGTTGATGTCTGGGTACCTTCATCTTCAGGGTCAAAACAATGTCCACGTAGTTAAGGTTCAGGAATGAGTGCAGTCATGGTTTAAAGAACCAAGCAATGAGTCTCAGTCCCAAGAAGTTGGAAACAAAAGAACATCCCACTACAGTCCCCCTACTTTACTTTATATTTACTTTGCCCACTAGAGGGCCTTGTCACCTGACCTCAATCATAAGTTTGGGTGTTTTTTGGCCTTTTTCTGAATTACCGAATTGAGTAATGCTAAATATTAAGACAGAGTACTTCAATACAGGGTAATTATGGTGTTTGATACATAAAAATAGAAAAAAAGGATCTCTATACCGTATATAAGGTATGTAGGTTTATTTAACACACACTAGAAATATATACAATACATAAAGCAGCAACAAAATTGTTGTGAGAAAGCTCAAAGTTAATGAGCGATGTGTGACATTTTAAATGTTCATATCATTTCCTTTTTCTCTTTGCTTTGTCTGCTCTGGTCTCAGGACTCTTGAGGCTCTTGTTCACTTCCTCTTGCCTTCCAAATATTGGCGGCAGCACACATGGCGGCCTGTGCAGGTTCCCACTCTTTGGCCTGTAGTGCTTAACTGGGACGTTCTTGATGTCTGGCAGCTTGCAGGGTTTGTTCATTTCAGTGCTTGGCCTGAAGATAGCCTTCTCAGGTTTGTGTCCCGCTGAGCTGCTGGAGCTGGACTGGGTCATATTTTCAATCGAAGGCAGATGTACAGGCATCGGGCACCTGTCCAGTTTCTGCTCACTGCCCTCCTTGCTTCTGTCTTGTTTGACAACTGAACGAGAATGAAATAAGTTAATAAATCTTTAAAGGTTTGACTGAGAAGTATGAAAAACTGAAAGTAGTATTATGATCTAAAATTGTAGTATGTGCAAAATCAACTTAAGTCAATAAAATACTTAAAAGTTACAAGGAGACTGAATTAAAGTAGCTTTTTAACCCCTGTGTCAGCATGTTTCAGTATAAAACAGTACTAGTATTGCGTATCTTATTTTGATTATATAACATTAATCAGCTTTTCTCACCTGCAGGTAACTTTGGCAGTTCCTCAAAGCCGTCTCTGCATGCTGAGGAGCGTTGGCTCAACTTCCTGGCCTGCTGCTGGGCAACAGCTTGAACTGGCAATGGTGGAAAGAGGGTTGAAACTGTTTCCCCACTACCTGCGTGCTAAAATTTTGCATGGCGGGAAAAAGAGGAAGGAAAAACATAGGGACCGTCAGAAGGAGAGACAACTTGCAAAATACTTCTCACAAATACTACAATATATCTCTTCTCTACCACTATTTAAGCTATTAATGTCATTAGTAATCAACTAAACTACGCAGCGTAAACTAAATTATAGATTTGTTTTGTTGTCATTTGGAAAAACAGAGTCACTATTGTGTTGCTTTGTTTTTTCAATAGTCGGCCATTGCCAATTTCTGGCAGGGTGCATCCGTGTACAACAGGCTTGGACATATGTGATGTCAGGAGGTCACGGGCTTCCCCTGCATGAACCTGGTTCGCATCACTTCCATCCTCTCTCCTCTCCCATTTGTCTACAATTTTCGGCAGTCGCCTGGAGAGAAAGGTCAGAATGAGGTCAAACCGTGTTGCTCTCCAATCGAACAACTAAGTGAAGACCTTCTACATTATTCACTGCCTTTCTTACCTTCGCTTTTTGTCGCTCATGGTTTCAGTCTGACTTTGCAGTGACCTGAAATAGAAGTAAAAGTCTCTCACAAAATTAGATTATCGATGTGCAGATACGATGTGCGCTCGGTAGCTGAGAATGTGAACTAATCACCTGAGAGATGTGGAGCTCATGATTGAGCAGCTGTGTTCTGTGACATCACAGTTCTACCTGGACATTCTACTTCCATATTCTGCTGAGTCACAGTCGTACATTGTAATTATATTATTGATAATTGTGATATATTGATATTATTGACAATATGTGAGACTAGATCTGCAGGGGGAGAATTAGATATCAGACCAATAGAGGTTTTATGAGTGAAATAAATACCATACAGTGTGTGAGATGCCTTCTAATCCAAAAAAAGAGATCTGTGGTTGTAAGTAAGCCAGCTACATTTTGTTTTTCCATCTGATGTGTGGGAAATAAATGTGAGCAACTACCATGAATTCAGGATTGCTGTCCTCTAAAGAAGTCGCATTTCACTCCAAGCAGAATGCAACCTGATTTTGATAAGCTGAAATGAAAGATTATTTACTGGCTGTAAGATTATAAGCATCAGTTTGTAATATATAAAGGCACACAGTAGATTTACCCATGCATTAAGTAATAATTTTATAAATAATATGTAATTATTTAATTAGTTCTGCTTAAAATAACACAACCTTTTTTTTTTTTCTTTTTTTTTTTTTCCAAGAAAGGGCGGAACAATCCAAAAATAGGTGAACAGCAAGTGAGCTGATTTCATGAATGAACTATAAAATGAAAACAGTGAGAGCAAAATGAAATAGAAATAATTAATTTAAAAATGATTATGTTTAAAAAGAACAAAAGCAATATATTTCAATGGTGTACATATTTTATCAGCTTAGATTCTGAAACTGTGGTTAATTCAAGGATAAATGTTTGACCAATAAAATATGGTAAATACAATGAGATTCTGTTTTTACTCTTTGAACCAACTGATTGTCCTGGCAGTGTCCTCACATATGCTATATAAAAACACCACCTTGAAGTGAGGTTGCAAATGTTGCCCACATGGTGGCGCCAGTGGATAACACGTTTTTCAACTCTGACTGGACTCGTACTGAAAGAACTGGTGGCTCTGTCACTGTTCTTGGGTTTCACTCACAGTCTGGGAAGGGCTTAGATCACTATATGTTGTACTGCGTATGAGTGGGTTGTGAGTTGGTTAATGGTCATCATTTAAGTCTATTCAAATGTCTCTATAGTCACTGAAAATGTTTACGGTCTCTATGGACTGTATATCAGTTTACGTTGTCCATTAACAGTAATGTGTCAAAATCCAGGCAGTGACATTCTGCACCAGTGTCACTGACATAAGCACACTCCATGTTAAACACTTAAATAGACACAGACACAGAGACAAACACACATACACAGCTCTCAGAAGCTAGGACGGTAATTACGTGTCTAAATCTGACAGAGCGTCCAACCACCGATGTCTGGTTGCCTGCCAGTGTGTGTGTATGTGTGTCTGTGCATGTGCACTCATGTCTGTGTGTATGTGTGTGTGTATGTGTGTGTGACATTGGTAAAGACAGAGACAGGCTGGCTGGAATCTGTTGAGGGAAGGGCTATACTGAGGGTGTTGCTGCACTCAAGGACACACACACACACACAAAAAAAAAGGCCGAGCAGTGCCACATCACCCACCTCACCACTCGGTCCACTTTGCATACACTCTCACCATCACAAATTATCTTATATCAAACAGATTATACTCCTGAGATTTGTCGATCCTGTGTGATACAGTTACTATTTTACATCTAATTCCAGTTTTGTTGACTTTTTTTGTTTGCATGTATTGTTAATATGCATTTTTCAGATTAAAAACAAATACTAATTAAAGGTTTTTGACATTATTTGTTGCATATCACTTCCCTAAAAAGACTCAGATCTTGTAATACCCAGGTACTGCCTGAAAACATACAGTTGGGTCTTCAGCCTGATATATGCAAGCACCGTTTCTAAGTGGTTTTGAGGTATTTGTTTAGCTTGAGCATTTCATATTTGGAATACTATAAAATTCTATTCATTACATTTCACATGGATACAATATGAATTTTTACTTAACTGCATTCATTTCTTTACATATAGGATCTCAGTTTCACCACTGGTTGCAGTCTTGCTAAACTCAGGGTTGGAGATGACATCTTCACTTTCAGGGCCTCCAGCCTGAGCCACACAGTTTCATCTTCTCTCTAAGCCAGTTCCAGATATGAATAAAGGCCCAACTCAAGTTCTCCAATGATGGAAGTGAAAGGTACACGTCTCCCAAAGCTCCCATAGGTGTTCAGTTAGGTTAACATCTGTTGATTGCAATGGCCATAGCATATAGAGCATATCTGTCATCCTCATCAAACTAGTTAGTGACCCTGTAGTGGTCTGTGTATGGGGAACATCACATGTCACACAGCATGATAGGATGTTAATGTCACATGTATGGAGGGATCTGCATTGGTTATGCCTCCCCTCTGTTTTTACTCAGATTTTTCACTGTATGTATGAATTGTGGAGCCTGTACCAGACAGAGGCATGGCCAGAGTTGTGTAACATACCACTGAGTCATTCCTCTACCCTGAGGGCAGACATATTCCCCCTACTTCATTACTGCAACAGGCAGGCTCACATTCTATCTGTGTGCTTGTGTATCCAGACCTGATATACTCACCCTGCTATGTTCTCAAACATGCAGCTTCATGCTCTGCGCTCTACTACAGGCACACACGTGTGACAGACAGAACACGAGGGAGGGAGTTTATTGCCTAGCAGCGAGTAGGAAAGTCAAGGAACAAACGTCATGAAGAGATAGTGTGTGTGTGCGCGCAGGGAGCCTCCCTCCCTTGGGGTTGTGTATGGGCTTGTTACAGCAACATTCCTCCACTCAGCTGCTTCTGAGCAGCACATTCCAGAAAGAGAGAGATAGAGAAAGAAAAGAAAGTGAGTAAAAGGTGCAAGAAAGAGGGGGAGAGATAAAACCGAGGGAGTAAAGAGGGGCAGTAAGAGATGGACAGGGGAGAGTGGTTAGAGAAGAAATACAGTATTAATATGATGTGTAATTGATCCCTGTTGTGTACCCCCCCTGTTTTCTCCACAGAGAGGTCGGAGGTCAGAGGTCAGGGCCGGCTACAGTACAGAGAAACAAGAACCAGTGCTGAGAAAAAGGATGTGACAGAGATGTGGGGGAGGAACTCAAGAGGCCATGAAGCCTTTCTTCAAATATTATAAACACACACACAGAGAAGTAGAGTCCTCTTTGGTGTGTGTGGTTATCTCCTCAGTCTGCTTGACCTGTTTCCGCTGAACTGTGGAAGAAAGAAGCAAATCGCACCACAAACACAGACACGCATAATGATACTGCCACATGACTGCGCTCTTCTGCACGGACAAAGCAGATAAATGCGCAGACGGCATCGAGAGAGACGGCGCGCACCTTGAATATCAACTCAAATATGTAAAATAAGTGAATGAATGACAGTACTGAACAATATTTCAGGCAAATATGCAACACAACTCTCTTCGTTTGTTTGTGTATTAATCAACTGAATGTATGTGAGCATTGACTGTTGGTTCAAACAAAACAAAACATTTGATTATGTCACTTTGGGCTTTAAGTAATTAGTTGGATGTTTTTACTATTTTATCACATTTAATGTATTAATGTTGATTAATGGTTAATGAAAAACAATCAATAATAAAGTGTACACAAACAAACAACTCAGAGTGCCTTGACAGCATGTGTGTTGGACTTTATTTGATCTCAGGAGTGGAGAGGAGAGAGCAACAATAACAAAGGAAAGACTCTGTTATCCCACATCAAAATCATGTCTAAGGTTTCCTAAATGAATAAGAGGACAGAAAGACAGAAGAAGGGGAAGCAAAGAAAACATTAAATATTTACTGAGGATAACAAGCAAATAGGTTTAAAGACAAGAGCAACAAAAAGCAGTTTGTCTGTGGAAGCTTGTTGGCTCAGCGACAGCGTCCCTTCTCCTTCTCCCTCTCCCTCACCCTGAATAGATGGGTTTGTTTGTTGTCACTGGTAGAACGAAAGGAAAACAAAGTCACTCGATTCCCCTTCTCTCCGTGTGTGTGTGTGTGTGTGCTTATCGAAAGACAGTTAATCATGCATAAGTGTCTATTGAGTTCCCCGCCAAGTCTCTCCAGAATACCAATTTACCATTTGTTCGTAACTGTTCTCCTCTCCAGCTCTGTTGCTCCCTCTTTCTCACCAGATTGTCAGTCACATAAATCATTTTCATGTAATGGATGCTAAACTTGAGCATCACTTCATAAAGTTATGTAACACAAACGCTGCTGCTTGTAGCCCAGCTGCTGCTAGGAAGGAGAGATGTGTACATGTGACCGCTAGTGGAGATGTTTCATGATAAATGTGTTTGTTTCTATTTCTGGCTGTATCTTAATCTGGATTATATATCTGACCCATTAATCTGTTGGCTGTTAGCTGCTTCTTCATGCTGGGTTTCACATAATCTGCTATCTATCTATCTATCTATCTATCTATGAAAACAGTTGGTGGACTGAGGCAGAGCGCCACCTGGACCTCTTACATAACAGAAATGTAGTGACATTAATGCATGAATGATTTAACAGAAAGGGAGTGCCATTATTTAAGTAAACAATTTTAATTTTTCACCTCTGGTCTTACGTAAGGAACTATTTTATGCAAGTTACAGTAAGGTAGGACACAAAAGCAAGAGGCTGGTCAGGACTGAATTTGCATTTGTGGTCAACAGTAAAAGAATTGGTTGGTTTTATACACATAAAATTCACGTGCAAACTCCTACACACTAAAAAAAAAAACTACAAAAAAGGACCTTGGTGTTTATATATATGTTAGTAGATTGCAAAGGCACTGTGCATGCAGGGTGTGATATATGTCAGATGTATGCAAAAATTCTGAGAAGTCCAAGTTAGAGATTTAGCAATTAGAAGTTAGTCTGGAGTACCTGAGGCAATCATTCATTCTTTTCTCAACAACAGATCATATTAAGACAATATCATGTTTACACAATCAGATACAGTAACTAAAATACAAGGAAGCATGTTGTCAGTTTGATTGTCAATACTGACGATCGTTACCTAATTCAAGTAGCTCTGCAACTTTTTTCATATGTGTGTAGAAATATTGTGAACAAAAAAAAAAATGTCATTCATTGTCATGAAAGACAGAATGGTCCCACTTTAGTCAATCAGGTCCATGTAAATCGTTTAAACATATATACACACAAAACATAAAACAACAATACGGACAGTGTAAATACTCCAAGTAATAGAGGACGATTCACAAAGTCTTCAATTAAAACTGATCATACTTATATGGTAAACCACACTGAAATAATCAACACAAATTGCAGTATTACACTTCAGCGTTACATCTGAACAATTTATTTAAATGCTACATTTTTTATTTTGATTTTTTTTACTGTAACTTGGCCATTCATGATACCATCGACGATGACTAACGCGTCAAAACGACAGACAAACATTATATCCAATCAGATCTGTGTTTCAGCTAGAGCTACATCCGTATTAACCAATGAGGCTCTAATTTATATTATCAGCTGTCCAATCACAGATAGGAATATCATGGAAGGGGAGGGCTCTTTTCTCCCTTGGCTTTGCCCAGTCCGGATGTTCCCCAGTAGCGAATAACGAGCAGCAGTGTGTGAATGTGGCAACCGAGGTAGACAGGGAGGGGTAGATAGACTGACCAGACTAGGTTTTTTGTCTTTTGTCTTTATTTTTCTTGTCTTACAGAACCAAGTGTTTACAGTCTATGTTGCGCCACTGCGGTGAACTTGTTTGTAGAGCAGAAAACCCGGCCGCCGCTGCTTTTCTTTGGGACTAACCGTTATCGTTTGTGAAAACAGCCCAGAAGAAAGAAGGAAAGGGAGAAACAACATGGGGCGATAATAAAAAAAAAAAGGTGTTGTGTTGTGAACCGACGATGACTCTCTGGGAGGATCCGTGAAGCTTATTTATTTTTATTTATCCCCCCCCCCTTCCCTTTTCCCTTGTGTCTTTTTTTATTTTTACATTTTCCCCTCCTCCCCTGCTACTTTGGGAGGTTGATATTTTACGAGGAAAAGGCAGCGGGACACGTTACAAGAGGACTGAAAGATGGACCAAGCCGGCATCCTGAGAAAGTTTATCCAGGGGGTGAAGGCCATGAGCGAGGGGGACGAGGAGAGGGGAGAGGACAACTTCGGCAGCGACTTTATGGTGGGTCAAAATTTACAGTAACCAGCCTAACCTCCTTTACCTTATATTATTCTCAACCAGACCTCTAGCCCTTCATAACTTCCACCTTTTCCTCTGTACTGACCCCTCCATATCCCACCCCCCCTTCCCGTCTCATGGTTCCCTCTATCCCCCAGGAGGTGAGGCAGGGGCGGCCACACTGCCCTCTTCCTTTTCCTCCCATTTCCAGGCTTTACATGGCGGCCTAGCATTGTCTCCCAAAGCACAGAAACACTCACCGGCTCCTGTTTCTTTAAAATGAAGAGACAACAAAACAAGACATATTCGCGTCACTTTCCAGCCCTGGGCTAATTTTTTACACGGAGCTGCTGGGATAGCTTAGCTTGTAGGTAGACGCTGGGCTAAAGTGCAGTGTTATGGTGGCTTACTGTCTGCTAACCATGCCTGATTGTTAGGATACAGTGCTGTGATTCATTGTACTCTCTGATACCGACGAAGCAGCGAAGATCCAGCAACCAAACTGAGCTCAGTTCTATATATTAACTCCTGTGGTGTACCTGTGGTTTCCTTTTACACTGTGGACTTAAAGTCTGTTGCTAGAAATCATATGTATAGCGTTTACTTTGCTTGTTTAGTAAATCTTTTTTTCTCATTTATTTCTCATGTAATGTGTTTTATGTCCTGTGATGGATCCTAAATCCATCTAAAGACAGTTTACACAATACCGTAGTATAGTTTCCTCAAAATATTTGGGGTTATTATGCACTCGTATATAGAAAAAAAAATAATATAATGCAATACAATATAATGCAGTCATTGTCCAAAATGACAGCGTAGTTAAATGGTACCATTTAAACCATAACTTAATAATATAGCTTTCATCAAGCTTGGATTGAGTGACAGGGAGTTGTATTAGAGCATATTATCTGGAAACTAGATGTGTATATAAAAGTATATTGTTCACATGGTAAAAGAGATATTCATTGTCAAAGTAATGTATTTTGACAACATATTTTGTCCGTCTTACAATGACCACTGACCCACAGCCGCAAGTTTACCCACACTGCATCACTGGATGTTATTGTGTTGCAACTCTGGACTCGAAATAGGACTTGTCCCGGGCTTGTGAAATAGCTGAAATAGCCTCATCATGAATGGCACTCCTATAATACCACTTGTGTCATTATGTGGTCACTTTAGTTTAATGGCATGCGATTAGGATACATTAGGAAATGTGTTGCTAACTGGGGGATACATGGGCATTTCATTTGTAAATTTAAATGGATGTCGTGTAATTTAAGCTGCAAAAGGATTCAGATGAAGTAGGTCTCAGTTACAGTTTAACTAGTTATGGCAGCAGAAGGTAGGGCTGGGCTTCTTTTACAATATAACCTTGATCAGTTGCTATGATTTGTGTAATTGTACTGCAGTTTGAGCATGTGAGAACGAGGCTAATCGGCACCTGAGTGGTTAACTTTTTCTCTTTTTGCCTACAGTTACAAATACTCTCTCTCACACACGCATACACACACTCCATTCTCCTCACTTCCCTTCTTCATACAAGCTGCTTGCTGGAGCTTGCAACATTCTTTCTTGGCCCATTTCATAACATTTTGTCCTGGCTTTAAAGCTGGAGCTTTATTAACTCCTGGGCACACACTTGGGATAAGAGCTACACAATATGACAGGCCATTCGAGTTTAAATTAGGTACATGACCAATTCTGGAATAGGGTAGGCTCTGCATGTGTGTCCAGTTGTGTGCTGATGCCTTGGCCTGTCCCGTCCTTCGAGCGCGTGCTTCAGAAAAGTAGGAGGCAGCGGATGTTGCACAAAAAACAGACTGCGAGGGGCGTTGTGCTGTGTGAGAGGCATTTAGGAAGTGCTTTATGGATGAGAGAGCAGAGGATCTGGGACTAGACCGCTTTTGGTTTATTTACCAGCCATTCATTTCATAATCCATGTGATTAGAAATAAAACAACAGCTCAGAATAATCGTCGAGTATAATTTCTACTTCATTTGAAAACTGTTGCTTTTCACTGGCAGCTGGTTCGTCTTGATCTTACATCCTCCACGCAGAGTGGACTGGGTAAATGTAGGTTCTTCTTTTAGCATCACCACACTTCTCATTCATAACTTTACACACATCCACCCCTTGTCGACCACAGTCTTCTGCTGCTCTGCATTGAGAGGTTTCGTAGTTGAGGTGGTCTTCAAAGCTCGCACAGCAAGAGAAAATTGGTCCTTTATCAGTTTTGCCCAAAAAACATCCCACCAACCGGTGTGGCTACAGGAAATGGCAGCTTCAAACATCTCTTAAAGCAACCAAGATAATACAGATGTTTTATCTGCCTTGATCTTCATTTCATAAGTTTAGTTTGCTTTCAAATGAACTTTATTAGCATGAAACACATTATATTATATAGTGAAATATATATTTCCTGTTAGCCCTTTTGCTAATTTGACTATTAAGCACCTCATGTAAATGTCATAGCTGGACCTTGAAGGTGCTTTGATTTGAACATTGTTTTAATTCTGGGCATTCATAGTAACACTGCAAACTTGCTGAATATCAGCTGTGTGGCATCCATGTAAAAGGCTAAATTTGCTCTCAACATCAGCCAGTGAATTAAGAGTTTCACCTAAATTATTCAGTAGACACACCAGCTTGTAGACTAGAAAACTTGTTTGGGTTGAGCACAGGTGGGCTGCGAGCCAGCATACCATGCACAATTAAGCCAAGGCCAACGTGTAAGTAAGTGCTTTAACTCATCGCTGCTGATCTGTCGTACCAATTTCTAGCCTTCCGTGAAGCTTTCAATTGCTGGGGTCAAGCTAACAATACCACAAGCGCATGGGGTGTGCTCCTTTGCGCACTGAGTCACCAGAACACCCTGACATAACACCCACTTTAACTGCCTATTGTTGTTTATATATAGAATGTGTTTTATAGGCATAATTACAGTGCTCTGGTAGGGTAACGAGTCAGCGATTATATGCTTTGTTCAGTTCACTTTTTCAGCCTGTTTGATGGAACAGAAACATTTTCATTTTTCTAAAAGGGAGAAGCGTCTTGTTCTGGCATTCAACTGTGATCTTGTGGCGTTTGAACCCACCAGAAACATTATTGTGTCCCCGTTTCATTGTCAGAATCAGGTGGTTGCTAGTTTTTAGGAATCTTTTGCTTTTGCATGGAGATACATCAACAAGTGATCTAATTACACGGCACAAACCTGCACATATGGTCCGTGTACATCTGGTACAGCAGGGCCTCCCATGAAGTGAACGGCACAGAGCCAAACTGTCCTGACTCTGGAGCTGAAGGTGTAAATTTGATGTGTTTTGTTATGATTGTGGTGCTACAGTAATTGTATATATGTTGCTATACACTCGTACAGTGTTAAAGCCAGCAATTTCTTCCCTGACCGTTTGCTTTTTTCTGCTGTGTACATGACAGAGTGAGTTTTAAAGGTGAAATTAGCAGGTAGATGTTGTTTGATTGATCTAAACAACAGCGAGAGCTCCTGTAACCATTAAAAAGATTTAAGCCTCAGCAGTGACATCATGCAGCATGTCATCCGTAAAAGACACGTGGTGTCGTCATCATTTTAACCACTCTGGTCTCATTATGACGGCTTAATTCAAAGGGACACACACAGGGATGAGAGGCAAAATATATACTGTTGAGTCCTGGATTCGGTCTCATGACGCAGGTTCTGCAAAAATTGGGGCATCTGTGCTGTGGCTGTTTCCACAAAAAACAAACAATGGCAATCTTACTTGTTTCACAAGGGTGGTTATCAACTGGCTCTGTCAACCCACGACTTTCCAAACCAGCTATTAGATCGCTTATGTAAGAGAGCCAGAGTTTTTTAAACAAATAGCCAGTTAGGGAGGCGACATTACGGACACATTCGGAGAAGATTTAAAGGAAGATGAAATGTTTGGAGACCGTTTGCTCATTGCAGCGTCAGATGTGCTATGATTCAGTTGATTAACAGAGATTGTGCAAACACACGACTAGAAAACTGGAGAAGGAAGTTGTCATACGTAAATTATATCTATTAAAAAGATGCCAATACTGAGTCTGATGTAAGAAAAGAGTGTGATAGTCAAATAAAGAAATGGATTAAGTTACAAGAATATAAGGGATTATCAATATAAGACAACCCTAAAGATTATAAAAGACACCAGCTACTGTACATCACCAGCTAGCACTCTAGTCAGCTTTTCCAAAAAAAGTGTACTGACCACACAGGGACAGCTACAGACTGCAAACCATCGTGCAAAGCTTTGCAATTGTAGTTTTTATTTAGCTTGAGAGGAACTGTCCTAAAGGAAATCAGCTGAAGGGAAGGCATCCCTCATTTTGTGTGCGATGATGTCATCCAAGTTTAAGGAGCAGGAGCATGGGTTTACTCTGCTGCCATGAGCAAATCATCCCAGCTCGACATTTCCCTTCAAATGAACTGAACCGGGTGCAAGATTTTGTCGTCTAAAACACCAAATATTGCTGACTCACAAATCTGGCTTCATGAAAAAAGCCCCACTGTTCTTTGGGTGGAGCGCTGACTGCATGCTGTCTCAGGGCTGGCATTTTGCGCTTCAGTTTTGATGTGTCACTTCCTGCGGGCAGCGAGAGTGTCTGTATTCCACACAGACTTTCATTTGTGCAAAGAGAGAAGATTACAGAGTTTGGCTGTTCAGCAACCTCGAGAAACTCCTCTTTTATGCAAACTCACTTTTTCTGTTTTCTTATTTTGACACAAAAAGCATGTACTGCGATAGCATCGAGCTGACAGAACACTGAGTTGAGGTGGTAGGAGTGTAGAGTTTAACTCACGGTTGGGTTGATTGAACACACAGCTGTTAGAAGATATACAAGCTTCAGGGATTGAGCTTGTGACCTCTGGGTTATGGGAAAGCTTCTGTAACTAGTAGGCCTCCATGGTGCCTGAAAGAAACATGCTATTATGGAAAATGTCCATCCAAAAAAAGGCAGTGACTCTCCAAACCCTGACGGTGTGACTGTTACAGAATTCAACTTATGCAAAATCCTAACTTGTTGTTGAACGTGAAAAATCTTTAAACACATTGCAATTTTGGCGCCTGTTCATTCGCCAGGTGCCCCAATGCGGCACACGAACAGACGCCTGTATAGGAACAGATGCCTGGATCTTGTGGGTCTCTGGTTGAGAAAGGACGAGACACTTTAGGTGCCGTTTATAGAGGTGTCAGTATCATTTCACAGGTTCAGCGAATGTAGATACAAAGTGGCTCGAGTTAAAATAGGGAGATGAAAAAGGAGCATGGTGCAGGAAGCAAACCACACAACTGGAAACTCTCTTAACTCTGTCCTGTGTTACCTGTGTCATCGACCAACTTTCACATTGCGTCTGCTTTTGGGAGCACTGGGCACAGCATTGTAGTCTAGACAGGTTTTAGACACAGGAGATCAGCCTGTGCGTGTGCGCGCGCGTGTGTGTGAGTGAGTTCCTTGCCCCACCTCTGCAAGTAGATTACTCCCAAGCAGCACATCAAAGAACTCGAAAAGGTGCAAACACACACTCTTCTCTAAACGTGTGTCCTGTCGGGCAGACATAAAACACTCAGAGGGGAGGCAAGAAAATGAGATGTGACAATGCCTAACATGCTTCTGTGTGTGTGTGTGTGTGTGTGTGTGTGTGTGTGTGTGTGTGTGTGTGGTAACAATTTCCACTGTCACCAGGGGGCTTCCCTTTCTGCTTTCTGAGTTTTGTGTGCATGTGTGTGTGCAGTTATATGAGTGTGTGTGCGCGCATTTTAAGTGCCTGCACACACATCCGAGCCCGCAGCACATGATCTGGAAGTCTTTATGCCCCGTGTATTACACGGGCATACACACACACACACACACACACACACACATCTCACCGGTCAGGGATGCAAGGAACCCGTTAAGATCTAACACTCTTTCCTTTCCGGGTAATCAGTGTTGAAGCGAACCCTTTATTTCGTCTCCCATTTGGTGAAATAATGTACCAGTTCCTCTCATTTTCAAGCTCATCAGTCAGTCAGTGTGTTGCCGAAAATCTTGAGGTGCTCTGGGAAGCTCGACCCATGACGATTTTCACAGCCTCTGAAGTCTTGGGGGTTTATCTTTCAGTAAATGTATCTAAGAAGAGTATATATAAAAATAGTGAGCAGCATCTGATAAATGAATCAAAGGGAAAGACTTGTGAGTCTTTTACTCTGTCCTGTTCTTTGTTCACATTTGACAAAACTACTGACACAAACTGGCAGTTTTCTCAATCCCGTGCTAGGATTCTGTGCTGTTGTCCGTGGTGTGCGTGTGATTTGTCCTGTTTTCTGTCCAAATTGCACAAAGCCAAAAAGAAAGTTTCTGTCAGCTTGTTTGACATTGGCCATAAAGTGTTGCACTAACACGTCAGTGAGTACTAAGACAAGCAATACACTAGTCTTTTTTATTTGCCGGTAAAATGCTGCCCTGTCTTCTTTGCCGTCTTCCATCGCTGGCTGAAAAACGAGAGACCTGGTGTGTGTCTGTGCGCTTTTATTAGCTTGTTTGCATGCGTGGGTGCTGTGTGCGTGTTTGTGTGTGTGTGTGTGTGGGGGGGGTTACACTGCAGGGGCCGGCTGCTGTTTTTCTGAGTGTGTGTGTGGCAGCCACTGTAAGTAATTTTTTTTGGTGTCACAAGCCTCCTTCTTTCTCACCCTCCCCCTCCCATGGCTTAACCCAGAAACCATTCTCTTGCCCCTAAGCCGGGTGTTTCTCAGAAGACATGCAACACAATATTTCCGCTCAGACGTTTGTGTGTGTGTGTGTGTGTGTGTGCTTTACACAATGCTAGCTAGCTGTCTAGCATGACTTTTATTGATCAAGATAAGACGACCACACAGTCAGGCACACAGGAAATGACGCCCCTTAGGTAGTAATGTGTGACTTGGGTGACAGGAAATGGCTACATGGGTGAGTCATCTTGGCTGTGGCTGCTAAGGACACATCTCACATGCATTGATTTACACACACACACCAAAAACACACAAGCAATCCTGCTGGCAGCATCCACGCCGTTGACGTGTCCTTGACGTGTCCCGGGGACCTACACTGAAGTAAAAAAAAAAAATTTTTGGCACCAGTAGTGTATTAAATTATAAAACTGTCAGTAAACAAACACAAAAATGTCCAGATTAGGAGTCATTTGAGAGTGCAGGATGTATAAAATCACACAAACCACGCTGCACTGGTTTGACCCTCATGACGAGATGTGACTATCTGAGCAGGGAACTGATTAATACACGCACACACACACACTGCTTAGCGCGCACTAAACACACAATGAGCTCCTGTCCCAGATGATTGGGATTATATGCGGTCCGTCCACATCTGCTTCCTGCTGCGGGCCTCGTTCCAGAGCGGGAAATTACCACCAGGCAAATACCAGTAAATGTTACCTGTGTTTGCTTCGTCAACAATTTTAGCCGAATTTTAAACATGTCCAACTTCTCAGGGTGTGTGTCAGGGCTCTCGGTGCCGTCAATAACGATTTCGCCCGATGATGATGATGATGATGCCCACATACGCAGCGAGAGTTAGGGGATTTTTAGGGTTTCATGCTCATCTCAGAGTCACATGTTATAGTGAGGACAGAGTCGTGGTCATGGTGTTAAAATGATGTCATTCTGACCCTCAAAGGGAAAGTCACATGGTGGTCTGCTGCAGAAAAACACCAGTGCAACAAGTTTTAGTGTCTTTCTCAAGGACACTTCTCAGACCCTGACTGAATCTACAACTGATCATTGAATGGAAATGATCATTACGTATGTGTTGTAATGTCCTTTTTCATTTTGGCCCATTCTGTATTTCTATTCCCAAGCTCTTTGGCACTTCTTTATTCTTTTCCTTTGTTTGACACACTCATGGCACTTTTCTCTAAGTCCCATTGAAACCCTTAAAGATGAAAAGCTTGCAAGAAGATAACAAAATTTAAAGGGAGCCAGTCAAACCTTTATTTCATTGATGTTTAACTTTTTTTTTGTTTGTTTGATGGGCTTCAGTCCCATCACTGTTTGCACACGGCCCCATTTTTTGCCTCTTCAGTCGGACAAAAGGCTTTTGTGACGTCTAAGTCACATGCTTCTTGTATATCACCGCAGAACCGAGCACAAAAACGTTTTAGCGATATTTAAAACACTTAAAACTATATTTTTCAAAATTAAATTTCCACTTGTTATTGTCGTGAAAACTTGCATTAAGCAGGTGCAAGAAATGCACTTACTGTCACATTATTAATCCACACACCTCAGCATATATTCTGAAAGTTGAGCTTGTCTTGTGGTTACTGCCTGCCCTTTTCCACATCCCTTACTTCTACTTTTCTCTCGTCTCTTTCTTTAGCTGTCCCTCCTTCTCTTTCCACACTACATCCTTCCTCCTGCTCTTATTTTCTCAGTCGGCTTTGTTTTGTCTTCTGCAAAGGCCCAAACACACTGAGTCATTACTCAAAGGAAGCTGCATGAGTATTCTTTCTCTGTGTCCCTCTCTCTAAGTCAACGGCCTACTGTATGGGTCTATGTAAGACTCTACATGCTGGGCTGAGAATCTTTGTGACAGAGGAAGTGGGATCACAGAGGTGACAGTGGTTTTAAATTGCTGGTTGAAATGGGGGCTCGACACAGGGCAGAGGGTCTCTGGGGTCTGTGTGACCATATAACCGACCACATACTCACCAGAGCTGTGCAGCCAAAATGCATAATGCAGGTTAGATGTTGATGAACACTCACTGTATGCTCAATCCCCACGTATTAATCTATCAGCAGTTGAATTAAAAACTCTTTTCAGTAGTTTCATTAGTGATTGACCTCTCTGGTTTTGAGATTCCTGTTTTTAACATTACGTTCTGCTTTTTATGTCATTGCATTCACATGTCAAGCTGCAAACCGCTGCTGTGAATCGCAAACAGAATAACTTCATCAGACGGTCGAAGAATATGAAAATGAAAGAGTGACGCACTGGGAGAAAAGGGAGCCTGATGGCTAATTACAGGAAAGCACATTGTGCTTTGTGCCAGTGAATGATGGGCTGTTACACCCCTGTGTGTGTGTGTGTGTGTGTGTGTGTGTGTGTGTGTGTGTGTGTGTGTGTGTGTGTGTGTTTGTTTGTTTGATCATGTCCCTCATGCTATCAGTGCTCCACTGACCTATATTGGCCAGTAGCCATATAGTGGGAATGACTGCACAATGCATGCGTGTGCGCGTATTTGCATGTGCGCGTGTGCAACGTGTCAACTGATGCGAATCGTCTGACATTATCTCTGGATCTTTAGCTAATGAGGTTTCTCTCACTCACACACAAACTCAGGCTGGACCCCTGACTCATGCTAGTGCCAGGGTGGGGTGTCATATTATTTCCTAGAGATTGAGCTTGATTAGTTAGCTCAGTTAAACAGTGGACCCCTGACATGGTGACCTGTTCTTTGGAAAATCTGACAATTTTTTCTGCAAATATTTAAAAGAATAATTTGTCATTTTTTTAAATGGTTAAATGAGAGGATCTTGTCTGAACAGTAGAGTTACAGCAGATAGCTTCCTTGCTTTGTTGTAAGGATTGGAAAAAGGGGAAAGCAGCTCGCTTGACTCAGTCCAAAGGAAACTAAATGCACCTATCAGCACCTTTGAGCTTATTCATTTAAACATCATATCTCATTTCTTTCATTCGTACAAAAAAAGTTGCTGTTTTACTTTTGCTAATGGTTAATTGCTGACCAGTAGTTTCCCAGAGTCCATGCTAGTTTCCAGTCTTTGTGCTAAGCTAATTAGCTGTTTGCTCCACGTGTATTTAAGGTATATAAACGCGAGATCATCAATCCCCTTCTCTAACCTGTGGCAAGAGGGAGAAAAATTGCATTTCCTAAAAGGCCAAATTGTTCCTTTAATGCTGCCATTTATATCAAAACTCCCTCCACTGAGAACTGCGCACACGTTTGTTCACTCAATCAGTATGTAATGCTCTCAAAACATTTGGTGCAGTCATGTTTTTCTCTAGAACTAAATATGACTTTGCACTTAGCAGCGTTTTTTTTTTTGCTGATTTGGGACACTAATACCACACAGGGAGACAGAGAGGCAGCGAGAGCGTCAATCAGGCTTATTGAATCGACGGGGAGAGAGAGAGAGAGAGAGAGGCAGAGCGACAGACGCGCACAGACCCTTTTAGTCTCTGTGCTGTTGCAGTGCATCTTTTTCCCCCGCATGCTCGCAGCGCGGGAGATGGATTTTTCTAAGAGCATTGTAAGGGGTGACCTATTTAAGCTTGTGTGTGTGTCTGCGTGGAAGGTGACCGTCAGTACAGCCTCTCTGCCACTAGCGCTCAGCACCCCCACTTCCTGGCCACACACACACACACACACACACACACACAAATACCTTTTTCCACATTGCATCTGCAGGAAGAGCATATTTTCTGCCAATCACTGCTTACTGCTGAGTTCAAGAAACAGAATGTGTTTCTGTGTTTGTGTGTGTGTGTATGTGTGTGTGTGAATTATTCAGTGTGCCAGGGAAGTACAGCGATGCCGATGCTGACTTATTCAGCCAGGAGACAGAAAGTAGGTTAGACCCACTAACAACTACATCTTGCTTTTTACCTTCTGCAGCCACATCCACCTCTCTCGCACTCTTTCACTCTGTTTTGGCATTTTTGATCTCTTTTTTCTTTTTTATAATCATCTTTTCTTTGTCTCTCCATGTCTCTCTCTCTCTCTCTCTCTCTCTCACTCTCTCTCTGCCCAGTAACTGCCCTGGCATCATGTAGTCATTTCAGGCCAAGTCAAGTCATTGAGAAGAAATGTGTCTGTGAGCACACGTGACTCGGACGCACCCTGAAGGGGGTCTGTGAAGTCGGCACTGGGCTTTTGGGTGGCAACGCCCTGCGTTTATAGTGCGTGTGTGTGTCAGTGGAAGTCAAGCGTTCACAGGAAACCGGCCAGCTCAGTCATGGTGCTTTACTCCCCCTGACTGATAGGAAGTCAGAAACAGAAGGGCATAGAAAGGTAGAAATAAAGTGAGGAAGGAACGGGAGCAAAGTGAGAAAGATTCTGTTATTTTTAACATTTGTGGTTTCAATTTTGAGGCCAAAAGAGTGCTAAAAGCTCCAGAATGAGTTACTGTAAAGTGGCATTTGTGCTGCATCAAAAACAGATAAAATCCAGTGTAATTTAATAAAACCAGCGTGGGCAGATGACCTGCGCTGACCGAGCGTGGCGCATTAAAATACTCAAACTTGTTCTGTCCGAAAAGTTGAAACTTGTTGAACTCGATAAATGTGCAGCGTTAAAATCATCTGCTGTCCATCAGCTTGTTACATTTACACAATAAGCTTCACACATTTTTCAGCTGCGCAGTCAGAGCATAGAAACAAACCCCTGAGAGAGATTTTCCTCTTCGTCACCCTTTCCTTTGAGGAGCGTTTCCTGTGTTTCCTACCTGTGCCTTTGTACATAACATACTTACAAAAGAAATACTAAATGATAAAAATAATGAAGGCTAGAAACAAGAACTACACTCATATTCACGCGATTGGTTGTTTACAACTCTGTTCCACATTTCTCTAAAATCTGCCGCACTGAAAATGAGACAGTTGTAGCACTTGTGAGTAACACTGAGTGTGTCCTGTCAGGATTTGCTGCTGGTCTTAAATTTGTACGGGAGTAAATGAAACATCTCTGGGTCTCAGACTGTCTGATCTGCAGAGGCCACCTTCTGCTGTGGTAAAATGTGGTGAGTACTGAGGGACCAACTAACTGAGACGATAAACAGCAGCTAAGTTGCTAATGAAAACAAATGAACAGTTGCGAACATTTGACCATTAAAGAATACAAGCAACATGATGATAATAATAATAACAACAACAATATTATAGAAATGATATTTATTATTGGACTATTATAGATCAGTTTCATGTCTGCTCCACTTTTTGTCATCCTGATTAAATTGATACACCACGAGCTATTGAATTTACTAGAGGAGTGCACTCAGGTAGCGATAGAAACAAGGATGTTTACTTTTCTTTGCCCTCTTTCTCTGCAAAACCCCCCCGTTCAGGACAGAGGCTAGTGCGAAGCGACAGAGTGTGTAAGGGGAGCGTGTGAATGAACGACAGAAACAAGGAATAAAAGAACCCATTAGCTTAGTTACCATGAGCCTCTCAAAAGCCTTGGCGCTCCCTCCTTCCTGTGCTCCCCCTTTTCTCTCTCCCTCTTTCCTCCCCAGTGTTTTACCCCCTCTTTCTCCAGATCAGTTATTTTCTCTCCTTTATCTAAAACACCCACACTCCTCCTCCACTTTTTTCCTTTTTTTTTCTGTTTTTACCCCCCCAACACACACACACACACACACACACACACGCACACTTGTCGGTTTGTTTAGTAAAGATACAGGGCAGCAGGCGAGGACTCTCTCCCTCTGCTTTGTTTTATTTTGCATCCTCCAGGCTCCATCCAGGCTTACCCATTATTTGCAGGAGCACACGCGCATATGTGTTTTGTGTGTGTGTGTGTGTGTGTGTGTGTGAGTATGTGTGTTTTACGTAACACGGGAAGTAAGAGTAATTAGAAACAGGGTCTGTCTGTGGGACAGTGGAAAGTTAAAAGAAAAAGGGTGAGACAGACAGTAGCTCGGTCACCATCCAAGTTTGGTTTTTTTTGCACTAAATGATAAAAGCTGAAATTTGAGCACAGTTTAGCTTTTATACGCGTGTAAGTCGTACATTTTATCATCAGGTTGATCCAAATTTTATTATAAATGGTAGTTTAAGAGTGTATGTGAACACTTACACTGCTGTCTGTTCAATATCTGATGACCACAGCCTCTGAGAAGTGTCACATTCATTCATTAATGCAGTTAAACTGTCAGACAAACAGCTATATGATAAGAAAACATACACAGATCATATAATCTGTTTCAACCATTTAATTATTTAATGCTTAAAATGAAAAGCCTGAGATGTAAGCACTTTTAAAAAATGTACTACCAAATGCCTCTTCGGCAAACAAGAGGCTTTTGTTAAACTCTGAGAGAACGAGGGGTAAACCTGGAAGTGCTGAAATGTCTTTGAGCAAGATACTGAAGTTGTTACTTTCTGGGGTTTTTTTGTTTTTTTTTTTACCGTGGCTAATCTCTTGCAATTTGACCTCATGATTAAACAGGTTGTGCCCTTGTTAAAACATGAAATCTTGCTGACTGATGTAGTCTGTCTTGTGTAGGTTGAAACAAACGATACAGGGCCAAAACAAATCATTGATTAGGTGCTACAGAATGTCTAAATGCATAGGCTTTAATGGGGGAATCGACCAGTCCATCCCCAGTTTGCTGTAAAAGTAGTTAAATGGGCTACAAAGGGAAAATACTTATCATCATTAGAGTGTTAGAGGGCACGACTGGGCGCACGTTTGTCTCCACATAATGTGTTTTGTGGGTTGGGGGGCAATCGCAGACCATCACAAATCACCACTGCCTGGCTTCTCCTCCCTTTTCTGCGCGCGTCTACATGCGCTTGTGTTTGCGTGTGTGTCTTCCCGGGCTCCGGCCCAGCACAGAAGCAGACCTCTGTTGGAAATGTAATTCACATGAGGCCGGAGGAGCTCTAATGCTATTACCACACACGCAAATACACACAAATGAACGCACACACAAGCACAGCTGTGTTGCCGCCCACAGTCTCTGCGTGTACCTCCTTTTCTCTCCCTTGTTTCCTCTCCCTCGGTTTCTGTCTGTCGATGTGGTTTACAAAGATGAGTGATGCAAAATGGGAGGTGAAAAACTCATTATGTCTTCAGGGTGCCTCTGTGGCTCTAGTCTAAACTGTTGACGTGTGTGTGTCAGGAGCATATTCCGTTAGTTCAGCAGTCAGTTCATCAGTTTATTAAGCTACTGCAGGCCTGTATCAAAAAGGCAACTTTTTGATACGTTGTAAACGTGTCTTCACCATAGCACCGAAGCTGTGTTATGACAATAAAAGTGAAGAAGAAACAGAGACAGGAAGAAAAGTCTTGAAGTTTGAGAGTCTCAGGAAATCAGGATGTACAGTATGTGTCCCTGTCACAGTAACACGAGGGAAGCCTGCAGTCAGCGCCAGAGAAGAGGTGGGACCGTTTTTCACACGAGGCTCCAGCAGCCTGAACGCCCACGCTGACTTTCTCAGAGTCAGAGAGAGAGAGAGAGAGAGAGAGAGAAGGGGGGGGGGGGGGCAGAAAAAGCGAAGTGATGCCTAATTTCCTCACTGTCTCAGAAAAGAGAGGAGAGTGATTGAACCAACTGAGAGAATCAAAAAAAAGGCCCTTGAGAGCGACATCATGTGAATGCTATCAGAGTGGAGCAGCAGGAGTTTTTAATGGTGCAAACGTCGTGCTGTTCTTTTGAAGTTTTCTTCAAAAGTTCCACTGTGACACTCGAGGCCACAGCGAAGTCGTGAATGCAAAAGAGTCACACGATGAAATTCACTGGAAGTTTCTCAAAGTCCTCTAATTTGTACTTGAGCTCCTGCTCTCAGACCAGTTGGTGTCTAGAAATCTGATGTCTCTGCGGTGGCGTCCCGCCCGGCCCTCTGGTGACACTGTAAGAACTTCACTGGGACAGGCAGCGATGGCGGTTGATGGGTACTATGTCCAATGTCCTATGTACTATGTCCTCTTTTGAAAGACAGCTATACAAAATAATTGGGTTTATTTTAAGTTGCAATGGTCCAAGACAACCAGAGGTATTAAATAGCTGGATACCCTACAGTGTTAGAAAACACTAACCTATCTCTTCTCCCTCGCTGTGAAATCGCTCATGCTCCAGCCCAAATGTTAAATCTTTAAATAAGTGCGCCTTCTTTCAGAAAGTCTCTCCTGTGTTGCCTCTGAAGAACTTCCTGTCTGGGCCTCAGTGGCTGAAGAGTGCTGGCTGAGCTTTAGCCTGCTGTCAAACAAGAGACATTGTAATTGTTCCCTTTGCATTAACTAAATGTGTCTTCATCAGTGTCAGCTCCTATTAGATTTGGCCACACTTAAGTTCATATACCGTTACACAAGCAGTTGAGTGTGTGGGATGGGGTGCTGTGGTATTAGTAGAGGTATGAATGTTGAAGGATGCGTGATGTGTCAGAAGAGTTTAGACCACATAACCTGTGTGTGTATATAAGGGGACATTTCTGAGTCAATATATGATTTAAAAAAGTTCATTTCAGTTTTTTCCAGTGTGCTTTCAAAGAAACATTCTTCCATGAAGTTTATTTATATTTATATAAACCCATTAGAAACATAAACGTAATAAACATTTCTCTTCTCATTTGTTTATTCCAGCGGTTACGGCGGTTATCAACTAAATATCGGACGGAGAGGATCTATCCCACCAATGTAGGAGAGAGGGAGGAGAATGTCAAGAAGAACCGATATAAGGATATTCTGCCATGTAAGTCTGGGAATGCCAACACAATGCACAAATGACTGATCTTTACTCACAGCACAGACATTTTAGACTCGTAAAACACAGGTGAGACTAATAACCAATAAATAATGGCTGCATTACATCTAGATGTGCAGGCTTATTCATGTCATGGCTTTCTTACAAACTTAATTTAGCCGTCACTGATGATGTTAGACACACCTGTGCTGCTTTCGCTGTGGAAACAGGAGAAAGCCTGATCTGGAGATCAACTTAAAGATGTAAGAAACATTTTTCTGCAGACGATGGCATCGTTTATCTTAAAGGTTCCACATTAAACCAGGCGACTACTGAGCTAACAAGTTATATTTGATGCTTGTCTCTTTTATTCAAACTTCAAACGGAAACATCATTGTGCACTCAGTTGTGACCACAACCATGCAATAACCTTATGTTGCTCTTAAGTTATATTGTGTTATACATTTTGTCAATTTACATGAAGGATGATGTGAACACGGGATGACTAAAAATGCTTTTACCAGTCACCATTAGTTTAACAGAGTTTATCTAAAAAGATATGGGTGCAGCTGTGGCTCAGTGGTAGAGCGGGTCATCCACCTCTCCAAGGATTGGCAGTTCGATCCCCGGCTCCTCTGAGCTGCGTGCTGAAGTGTCCTTGGGCAAGACGCTGAACCCCAAATTGCCCCCGATGCTGCGTCATCGGTGTATGAATGGGTTAGAAATCCTCAGTTTCCTTAGTTTCGTTTGGTGTGAATGGGTGAATGTCAACTTGTAGTGTAAAGCGCTTTGAGTGGTCACATGACTAGAAAAGCGCTATATAAGTGCAGGCCATTTACCATTTACCATATTCCCTGATTTATTTCTTGAAATCTCATCTGATAACTAAATGTAATCACGGTTTACAAACAAGATATCTGTACCTTTTGTTACTGCTTGGTTGATGGAGCATGCAGCTGGACTGCATGGGGGAACATTGTATGCACCGATAGTAACAAATGTTTGAAATCCTGTCACGTCTTCCTCTGTCGGCCTGTGTAGCTCTCGGCTGTTTTGTTTCACTTCTGTTATTGTCTTATTTATCTTTTGTCATCTACCTTGCAGTGGGCCAATATGATCCTCCAACAAACTGTGAACAAAATATTTAAATGTAGAATTACAACAAATGTTATCAAGCACCCACTTCCGCAGCTTTCCACTCACATGCCTGCAGCTGATTCACACAGAGATAACCTTTCTGTGCTTCCATTAATAACTACGGCACTTTAATTCAGCTGAATTTCAAATGCAGTTTTAATGCAAATGCAGCGCCTGACAATATAATCTGTGCGAAAGCTTGCGTCCTGCACGGCAGCAGCATTAAAACATCTTGTATTTATGTGTGAAGCTTTTCAGACGAGTCACTATTTCAAGTAAAATGTCAAAAAAAAGACCTTTTTTAACCAAATCGCCCAGCACTGTCCAGTTGTTGGTAGAATTCCTTTAGACTGCCTGGTTAAATGAATCAAAATGAGAAGGCTGGGTAGCTTAGAGACAGACAGAACAACACAAAGTACATACCCACATACATGTAGGACAGATAAAGAGATCCAGTATGCTGTAATAGCTCATGTAATGGTTTGTTTCTCACATACACACACACAGTTCTCGCTGTACTTAATGACCTCGGGGGAAGCTTCCACGACCCAACATCTGTCCTAGTTTTTATACCTTCATCCTCTTTTTCTTCTCTAGCCACCCATCCATCCACTCATCCATCCATCCATCCATCCATTCATTCATTCATTAAGGCTTTTAGTGAATGAGCTGCTGATAAAGCAAAGGAAGAACTGGTTCAGCTGTAACAGATGTGTACTAACACATGTCACATACTTAGGAATGAGGGTCTTGCTGGTGCGTCCATTAACCTTTTTACATACCATTTCGCTCTGGTTTGTCCTCATTTGCTCTCTCTCTGTGTCGCACTGTAACCCACTTTATCCTTCTTTTCTGTTTTCTCTTCGTCTTCTCCCGTTTCATCAGCAGAAAATATTTAAAGTGCATCATAGTAAATGTTTCTCTGCCTTTGTTCTCTCCCCAGTTGATCACAGCAGGGTTAAGCTGGGGTTAAAAACGACCAATCAGGACACAGATTACGTCAATGCTAACTTCATCAAGGTAAAAAAAACAAAAACAAAAAAAAGCTGATTTTCCTTTTGCCTTGTTGTTGAGACTCAGTGGTTTGATTGTTGCAGGCTGTCTGCAGATCTTTAAGAACCTTAAAATGTGTTGGATTTAATAAATAAGGCCTAGTGAATACTAGGTTGTGAGGTTTTAATGGCCCAAATATTTTATTATCACATTTTTAAAATGTTTTTCATTTTAATCAAAATGAGTTCAACGGTTCTGCAGGAAAGTCTTTAAATTTAATTCTTGCACTTACCTGCAACGCGTACGTTAACCTAACTTTCTGTAAAAAAACCATATTCCTACATTAAACCTGCCTCTACACCTATAATTCTCACCTTAATATTAATCTGCAGTGCTTTGAGAAATAAAGCAATGATTTTTCCAAAAAAGAGTCTTAGAAATTGTTTAAAAATGATCTTGAGAGGGCAAAATCTAAGCATCTGTTACCTGTAGACACCTGGCGTAGTGCTAATGCGGTATAATTTGCTAAAATAATCACAATTCATATTTATTTTTTTGAAAACTGTGTGAAGTTGCAATCTCACGTTCTCTCCTTTTTACGGCATCTCACCTATCAGGGTATGGACGGCCCAGAGGCCTATATTGCAACTCAGGGCCCACTGCCGAACACTGTCATCGACTTCTGGAGGATGATCTGGGAGTACAATGTAGCTGTGAGTACCTGCAGGTTCCCTCTGCGTCAGCCTAGACTTTTACAAAGTAGCAACCTAAAGCTGTAACTCTGCATTCTTTACAAAAGTGGGCGTGATAATTAAAGTAATTGAAATAAATATTTAATATGGGTGTCAGGAATTAAGAGGCAGATGGGGATTGCTTATGCTCCAACCAGATGGACAGATATGAAGGGGAGGGAGAGAGGGAGCCGCGATTAGGTTTAACTAGCACTGTGGAAAGCTCGAGACTGCAGCTTCTGATAATTACTCCTGTAGGATCAAAGAGAATCATGCAAGGTATCGATGTGAGCGTGAAACACATGATCAGAAATGATTTAAAGGCGAGCCGTTCTCCCTTTCAGCACTCTGCATGGCACTCCTGTTACATAAATAGAACATATGGAAATAAATATATTTTGAAATGTCAGACGAAGCCACGAGAGGCTGAGTGTAAACATTGAATGTAATCCTTCCTGTTTGTGTCTCTGCAGGTTATTGTCATGGCTTGTCGAGAGTTTGAGATGGGAAGGGTAAGGATGTGATGCTTTATCCCCCTATGTATGTTTGTGTGTTCCCGTCAGTGCATGCATGCGAGTGTACATACAGTGTGTGTATGTTCACACGACAGCACACACATCTGTGTTTTATTATCTCCACCAAATGTTAGAGCATGTTCTCAGTCCCAGTGCTGTTTGTCAGTCAGAATGTCTGAAATGTTTTTGTTCAGTGAGTAAAACAGTTATGTAATAGCACATGAACATTTTTTTGACTCTTTACTTTAAGTTTTTAGAGGAGTGACTAGCCGTGGTGGAGGTATGTGTAGGATTTATTGAATTTTTCGTGGCAGTCTAAGTGTCGCTTTGAACTGATATAATGATGTGTGACTGACAGATCAGATATAGCAGTAGTATAGTTATATATGCTTCTATAAATGTGTGTTTTGCACATGCAGCCATATAAAGAATAATATGTATGTCTTCTTGTTCTGTAAATGTCATTGTCGATGTTCCTCCTGTAACGGTGCTTATTTTGAACCAGAAAGTGTGTGTGTGTGTGTGTGTGCACGCACAGGAAGCTGTGGTATTGGTCTGGTATTTTGTTCTCAGCCAAAGCTAACTCCTGTTCTTCTCTGTTTAGAAAAAGTGTGAGCGGTATTACCCACTGGTTGGGGAGGAACCCCTGACTTTTGGCCCTTTCAGAATCACCTGTGTAAGTAGTCAAATTTCTGATATCTCAGCTGTGTGTGTGTGTGTGTGTGTGTGTGTGTGTGTGTGTGTGTGTGTGTGCGTGTGCGCGTGCGTGCGTGCGTGTGTGTGTGTGTAATTTTGTTCTAATGACCATTTTGGTCAATTTTTGTAAATTAAGTGTTAAATGTTGTCTTGTTCTGCAGGAATCGGAGCAGGCCAGGACAGACTACTTTATCAGAACTTTGATGGTGGAGTATGAAAATGTAAGTTCTGATTTGTCACTAAGTCTCTTCTTCAGAGATTGTTTTATCCATAAAACCAATTCTATTCAAGCTAGTTTTTCCACATTTTAACAATATTAATGGGATTTTTCTGGTCTGATCACACAATGGCAAAAATAAAACATTTAAAATCAAATAGAAATAATCACACTGACCTCCAAACCATCAAATATCTGTTTTGTTGGAACACATGATCGAACATACAACTGTAAACGAACCTCAGTTGCTGATTTGCTCCCAGTCATTTCAGCTGCTTAATGACAGAAATGTATGTATCATCACAATACAAGGCAAGACCATTTAAATTATTGAGGACCGTTTAGACACATGGCACCTGAAAGCGCCTTACATCTAAAAGCATTACGAATAAAACATTAAGACAACATTAACATTTCATTTAAAAGACAGCAAAAACAAAAGCAGGCTAAGCTAACGGCCCAAATATCTGCAGATTAAAATGGAGGTGTGTAACTAATTTATTGCAAAGCCACAATAAACAGTTTTAAGCCCTGATTTCAAAGAGACAGTTACAGCATTTAGGATTTCAGTGTAGTTTCTTTGCTTCCCATCTGTGGGATAGTGTGTGGGAAACTGAAGGCTGTTTCACTGTGTCTGTCCCAGGTGACCTGAGGAGTTTCATTGCATCATAACAAACAAGTAAATCAGAGGTGTATTTATGAATTTTATGTATTTACGAGATGTTTAGTTAACTATTCAGTGATTTACTGGACGAGCTGAAGCTGTCTGATTGATTTTTATTTTTTTACCTGGTTCTGTGAAGACACCACATCATCCAGTGTCCTCAAAATCAACACACCAGTCTTGTTTGGACAGAAAACCTTTAGTTTTTCTGGCGTAGGCTGATTTTGTAAAACTCCTCTGAAATTCAAGAAGATAATATTAATATGTCGCCCACACATCCACTTCACTTTCCCCTCTTGAACTGCTGATTCAATCCGCCGACCTTCTGTCGACCCTCCACCTTTCAAACATATTTCACTGTGTCTCCCTGCAGGAAACTCGGAGGATAACACAGTTCCATTATATGAACTGGCCCGATCACGACGTCCCCTCATCGTTTGACTCCATACTGGATATGATCGGACTAATGAGAGAATACCAAGAGAATGATGATGTCCCCATATGTGTGCACTGCAGGTATGTGCCGCTATTTATGCAATAGGCAGAGGCACCAGCACAAGTCCACTCATGCATTGCACATGCTGTAACCAAGGCAACATTTAAAACAAGGTTGCAGACACGAGGAATGAAAAAGTACATATGTACATTATATGTGTAAAATGGATTAAGACTCTTGAATCGCGTTTTTCCTGCTCTCAAACTGAATTAAATAATTCATGAGGCTGCCAGTGGTTTTTCTGTGAGGAGGCAGCAGGAATGTGCAACAGGTGGCCGGCATGGGTTTGTGTGTTTTGAAATCCAGTTTCAACACAGCAGAGAAATGTTGCAGCAGTGTCAAAACCCGGCACACAAAGACAAGTCTACTCCTGACTAAACCCAGATTCTAGGACTAAAATTCAGCTTCTGTGTACTGTAGATTTGACCTGCTTGATTTTCTGGGCTGTTGACCTGACTCAGTGTTGCTGCTGGCTGCACGGTTCCAAATCTGACAATAACAGGCTAAAGCACAACAGCTGCAATACATATAGGAGAAGAAAAGACCTTGCTATGTATATTAGTGATTTGTCCTAGGACAGTCATGATATAACTTCTGGCTTGAGGTTGATCGCCTTTACTCTGTGTTCATGTGAATCCATCTTGTTACAGCCACAGTGATTAAACACAATCGCTGTAGGCTGAGAATTTAAATATTCTGTTGTCTCAGAGATCGACTGCACCGTTTCCTCCAGTGGGAAAAAAACAACAACCTTAAAATGTAGTTAACAAGAAAACAAACATCACTCATGATTCATGAGGCTATAGATTCAGGTCTTCTGCTGCACACATGCGTGGGTATAGGCACACACACACACACACACACTGCACGCACACGCTGTCTCCATGTGTGTGTAATCAGGTATAATGAGCAGCCCGAGGACACTTCCTGGTTCCTCTGTTGCACAGCAGGACTTAAAGCTGCGTCTCTGTGTCTGTAAAGATGCCTTGCGTGGGTTGACGTGCACTCTGCTGTGTGTGTGTGTTTGGAGAAACCGCGCTTGTTAGAGGAGCAGAGGCTCTGTGACAGCATGAGCTAAAGTTTTATGATTTGATGTGTCAGACATGATGCTACATAATCTCAGCGTTTTGTGCAGCTCCTGTCTCCATCCTGTCTGCATGCAAACACTCATGTGACGGTTGTCCCCTGAAGAACAGAAAATCCAAAGCTGATTTTTGTGACAACTGCGTTTCTTTGTTGTTTTTTTCCCTCTAACTGTGCATTGAAGAAGTGTGAGCCTGTGTCTTTATGTGTGTGCCTCTGTTGAATCTAATCTGTACGACTGTGACTGTACAGTGCAGGCTGTGGGAGGACGGGTGCTATCTGTGCTATCGACTACACGTGGAACCTCCTCAAAGCTGGGGTATGTGAACACGCACACACTCCCATGCATAGCTAAAACATACCTGTGCAAATATACACGCCAAATGTCAAGAATCAAGTGAGAGTGAACATGTTTTTTGTCATGTTTTTATAGAAAATACCAGAAGATTTTAATGTTTTTCGGTTGATCCAAGAGATGAGGACGCAACGACACTCTGCTGTTCAGACCAAGGTTTGTTTTTGGTTTTAATTTATTCCAATTAGTGATTGAATGCTAACGTGTATTAGCAATTCAGAAGTGTTTTTCCATGCCTTCAAACAAAGAACGTGGGAGATGAGGTCAACAGAGCGGGATGTTGTTTGGTATTCATCTCGTCAGACGGATAGATTTTCACCAGCTGAAAGTGTCTCCTCTTTTTTTTTCTTTTTGCAAAAATGATAAAAATGAGCATTAAGTTCCTTCTGCCAGAGGTCAAGAACTGGTTTTGCAAATGAAGCAAGTCAGTTTAAGTAATACAAAACATGTCAGGGCATTGCACATTCACGAAAAGCCTTTCACAACTAGCTGCATCAAGCAAAACATGTCACTTTCAGTCTTTGAAAAGATTCTGAATTACCGAAAACATTGTATGTAGTGATCTTAAGGTCATAATGGGAGTTCATTTGGTTATTCTGAGGGGAGAACTATATAAATTAAACACAAAGTAAGAACAGGACCAGAACTGAAACACAACAAACAAACCAATAGGAGTAAACATGAAGTCTTGCAGATGGACAGGCAACTCACTGATTGGGCAGTTTAGGCGATAGAGGTCCTGCATCATCATGCCTGCGTGGATCCATGTGAGGAAATCAAATTATGTTCACTGACAGCAAGTCACGCTGAAGTCTGATGCTTTTAATGCGTATATTTATATTTATGTATGCTTTCTGGTGCGACCAATAATGATGAAAAGAAGTAGGATTCAGGATTAACAGTCTGCAGTTTTAACAGCCTTTTACTGACCGATCCTAAAAAATATCCCCGTACCTCACATGCTGATGCTGATATGCGTGTTACCATGGATACCAAATGATTTTCAAGTACATATACAGCACTAATTTAGGATCACTTCCTTAACAGTTCAGTTCATTTTGGTTTCACATCAGCCCAGACTGACCGCACCAACACACGAAGGTTCATTTTGACTGAATCTATTAGATCAGGCGCAAAGTGATGCAAAGAATCTAATAAGTGAGGTTTTAATTCACAGTTTGGCTGAGTGACTGTCACTCTGTTGTAGCAGCCTTTTCTCTTTCACAAAACCTCTGTCAGGTCTCTTCAAACCTGTGTTTCTTGCTTATCACCTGCTTTTCAGGCCTGCTTTTCAAGCAGGTGATAAGCCTGTTTCTAAGCCTGTTTAGCACTGGTTGACACATTCCCGCCATTATTTGGGACTGGTTAAAGTTGTTTTGCCACAGTTTTGACATGGGTATGTATGTGTTTGCTTGCCCCCCCCCAACAAAGCTCCCAGCATCCTTTTCTGTTTTGTACTTTATTTATTTTTTGCCTCCTACTCGCATGTCCTGACATTAAGGGGGAAAAGAGCCTTGTTAGATAAATTATAGAATTGCCTTGATGCACAGACACAGGTTTGAATTTAATGTCTCAGCCCAGACTTCTGCTGGAAGCTAGCAACTGTAATGTAATTTCAGAAAATGTGGTGCAACACACTTACTGCCTTACCGGGAAAGTAATGAGATTAAATCAGCGCGCATCAGTGAAGACCCTTCTATTGTTTTCACACGGGCTGCTCTTCATAGCCTTGTAAATGGATGTTTTTGAGTACAGACATGAGAATGGTTTTGCTTTTATATTGATTGTGTTTCTCTTTCTTTCTCCCTCTTATTTCACTTCACCTCTCCTCCTCCTCTCTCTCTCTCTCTCTCTCTCTGTCTTCTCTCTCTCCAGGAGCAGTATGAATTAGTTCATAAAGCGATCGCTCAGCTCTTTGAGAAACAACTGAATCTACTGGAGAGCTCCACCAACACGCAGATACATGATAGCATGGTATGACACACACACACACACACACACACACACACACACACACACACACACACACACACTGTGCATGATGTCTGGTGTTGAAGAAAGACAGGATGTCGCTGAGTAACACACTCGGAGTGGGGAAAAAAACACAAATAATTAGTCACAGGGGAGGGAGGAATAGGAGGAATGGAGGAGAGGGGAAGAGAGGCCTTCAGACAACTTAAAACAGGCAGTTACAGAGTTCGTGCCAAAAAGAGCGCGATCTCTCCTCCACAGGGTTGTCTCAGAGGGCCGCATACAGTTAAACCTATTTAAAAGGGCTAGACACAAAGCTTTGCTCTGTCAGTCACCACTGCCCCCATTCTGACTTAGTTCACATTTCCTGCATTTCCCACAAACACTGCACACCAACAGACACACCATCCATGAAGTGTCCTTAATTGTCCTTGTTTCTTGTCTCATTGCCCAAAAAACACAACCCAAACCAAAACTGACTGTTTTTTTTAAAGCCACCGTGGTCTATAACGATATATATATATGATAAAAAGACAAGAAAAAATGAGTCCACGGTTGATCGCTGATCCAAAAGTCACATCCCTCATCGTTATCGGGCAGCCGTACTGAGACTACTTCGAGCGAAACGTCAGTTATTCGTGAGCTTTTTAATCTTAGAGAAAAAACATTGCGTGAAACAGATTTTGGTTGCAATAACCTGCAACTTAATGATGAAAGAAATCGCTTTGTTGAATCATGACGTTTAACTAGTTCACACCTCAGTACTTTTATGCAGATATGTAAAGATTAAACACCAGAAAATCAAAGGGGAGCGGGATCAATGAGACAGAGCGCAGTGACAAAACTAAAGACACAGAGAGACGATGAGAGAGCGCTTTGGCAGCAATCCAGAAGTTGACTTCCTGCTTCGGAAGCTCTAATGACATCACCCCTCTCCCATAATGCACCTCGTGTCTGAGAATAGACATCCGCTGGGACAGGGAGACCTTTGCAAGAGACGGTCACACAACCACACGCAAACCGTGTTTACATTAGACAAGACTCTGACACACTTTCTAACCTGTTTAACTGCTAAAATCCTGAAATACCTGTGAGTATCTCTAGAATGTGGACAAGCCAGTCTACAGTACTGTTCCCTGCTGTCCTACACTCTACTGTACTGTACTGTACTGTACTACACTCTAAGAAACAAAGTTATTAGTCAGTTGTTAAGAGGAGGTGTGGTGCGTTTGGGAGGAAAACACAAGTTTGTTGCTACTGATAATTTTACAAAGTTACAATTCAAAGAGTGCGCGCGTGCACACACACACACACACACACACACACACACACACAGTCAGCGAAACATTATCAGCATGCTGTACTGACTCAGTCCATACACACATTGACTCATGTCCAGTCAGCCATTGTTAGTGACTAAAACACCCACAGGTGCTCTCAATGGCAGTACGAACAATAAGCCTACACATGCACACATCCCACGCACGTTTTTCTGCTCACACGCAGGCGCCATTGTTCGCAGGAAGTACTCCTACCAAAGATTCTCACAACACACATAGTCGTACGTTTATGAGATGTAATCGGATGCTCCTAGTTTAGTTAATGAACTATAAATGGGTTTAAGTTCATGCATACACGCGGAGCTGGGGTGTCCTGATTTGCCCCTCTGTCTTCAAGTTTGTCACGGCTGAGGTTGTCCCATCATCTTTCTACTGTCAGAGAGGAGAGAGAGCCAGATTAATGAGTCACGGGGGAGGAGAGGAGAGGAAGAGGAAGACAAGAGTTGAGAGGAAGAGAGAGGGAGACAGCGCGTGCTAGTCGGGAGGAGGAGAGCTTCTTTCAGAAACAATTTTGATCCTTCACTGAGGCAATTTCGCCGCAACTTTCCACCTCTGATGCAGAAACATGTCAGAGGGAAGAAAGCGTTGGAGTTAGTAGAGGGGAGAGGTGCGTCTACATTTCCACAGCAATTCTGAAAACTGCAACATTGGCTGAAATTGGCTTTTTGGGTAATGCAGCCTCACCAAAAAATGTTGCTGCGTCAAAAGCAAAACTATTAGTGTGTAATACATGATTTGACAATTATCAAGGCTGATTCCGGCTGCACACTTCGGCACAGTTCAGCCCATTATACATACACACACGCACACCTACGCAGGAAGGCATTAAGGTTCTTTGATTGGCAGCTCGTCCGCAACAGCGTCACATTTGGAATGCTGTCAAACTGAAAATACCAGAAGACTCAGTGCCGCTCAGGTGTGTTCGTTCAAGACGTCAAAGGCGTTTTCAAAGCTCAGTAGCAAGGGAGTCAAAAGCACCTGAAACATCAAGCAAACACGACGATGAAGAGCGAAATGCGCTGATGTGGCCTGAGCAGCAACGTATTAGTGGGCCATAAGTCTGTGTGAACATTTGCATAATCTTGGCTCGTAGTTTAAACACACGCTGCAGAGCAGACAGATGTGAGGCTACGTTTTAGGCCATTTTGCCCACGAGAACATGTGTAACTCAATTTCATTTGGTCTATGCAGATGTTTCACATGTTTCATTACTTCAGATGGTGCTGAGCACACTTAGAAGCTGACCAAATCTGCCTGTGGTCTTTACACATAAAACATACAACATACACAAACATCATTTGCTTTTTCATTTCCTTCAGTTTGGTCATTAAAGAACTGTGTTATAAAGAAGTGAACTCAGTGGGAGTTTTTACAGTTGAAGCATAAGCTTGTTTGTGCTCTCTGGGGGACAAATGATGTAATGCAGAAGCTGTGTGGCATCGCTACACTGCAGTTTCTTTTTACTCTGTGGCTTTACCATGCAGCACAAAGGCGTAAGAGAAACAGTAAGGCAAAAAAAAAAAAAGAAAAATAAATAAATAACTGGTCCAGGGAAGGGGGTATCATTCTTGAGAAAAAATAAGTAAATTTCCATAGAATCACTTCGCTTTATAAAGTCAGATCAACACACCACAGATGCTGCTGGTTGCCTTGGATTGTACCTACAGTACAAGAAAACAGCCCAGAATCACCATCCTAAAATACGCTTAAAAGTTAGAAACTGCAAATTTTTATTTTTAATATTTAATCTTGAAAATTTTTAATTTATTCATCAATTTATTTATTTATCTTACCCACGGGGGCTGTCGTAGAGCAGAGTAGCAGCCCCGGCTCTTTGTTCGTGAAAACCTGAATTAAACATTACACTCAGAAAGTGTGTGTGTGTGTGTGTGTGTGTTTTTCTCTGCCTGTCAATTGTTCAGGATGAAAGCAGTCCAGATAAAGCAGGCCTGCAGTCAGACGACGACAGATGGGACACGCCACCTCCAAAACCTCCACGCATTCGCAGGTAAGACTTCATACATGTTTCTGGCGGTTTGACTTTTTAGCTCTTCATCCAGCGCGGTCACCTGTTCCGGTCTGTTCTCGTCCGCTCTCTTCAAGTTCACCAAACGCATGTCTCCTGCGAAACGGCTACAGCTGAAGAATGAAATAACCCGCAGTCATCCCTCCACATGGATGAATGAGCAGTAGGTGTGAAGTGGCCCGTCACTGACCACAGTGGGTGTCGTGTTTTGTAGGAGGAAACGCATAGCGCAACAGTTTATACGAAGCGCACAATAAAAACATATTAAACTGACCAAACAGAAGCAGCAGGCGGCGTTTTCACCTCAAACGAACCGGAGCTTTCTGACACATCTGTTCGCCGTCGGCCCACGGATGCACCCGGCCACCACTTTACACGAGTTAACTCCCGTTTGGTTGTTAACAAGCCGCTGTGGCCTGAGGAGGAGCTGTATTTATAGATGATTTTGCAACACTTACTAATACTCTGCAACACTACATTACTACGTTACATGTGCCACAACCCCAGGGCCAGTTGAAGTAAAGCTGCTTTATCTTTCATCTCCCCCTCCTTTGAGAACAAATACACACTTTTTCACACTTGCAGGCGTACGGTTTGAAACCCACCTCGCACCGTATCTGTCTCATGCATAAATATACATCACCTCCCCTCCGTGCTTCCTGTCTAACTCTTTCTTTGGCAAATTTCCATTCCCTTCTCATCCTCTCTGCCTGTTTCTCTTCCTCACTCCTCTCCCGTTTTGAGTTTGCTGTACATGCCCAGCAGGGGTTGTGCTCCACTTTCTCTCAGCCAGCTCATCCTCAGTCCCTCTGTCCCTCTTCTTATGATTTATCCACAGACGGCTGTTAGTGCAGCGATACATGCAACTTTTCAAGTGAGCCCACAAGAACGGGGGCTCGGAGAGTTGCCTCGGTACTGTTGCTTTAATGTCACAGAGGACGTCTTGTTGCCAGGAGACTGTTTCACTTAATTACCTGTTGCTAGAAGCATTGTCTAAAAATGTCCAGTTTGACAGCGTTTTGTGCGTCTGTGTGTGAATCATTTGCTCCGTGCTTATCCATGTGATTTCATTTCTACATTTTCATGCTAGCATCTCTTCCTTTGATGCCCAATTCTGAACAAACAAACAAAAAAAAGTTATCAGAGCCACCGTGACCTTTGTTGCCTTCTCTTACTGCCAAAATGATCATTCTCTTGCTGTGCTTAATTTGTCTGCTGCACCAGCCCGTTTGATGGGAAAGCAAACATTTTTTCTTCCGCGGTGCCTAATTTTGGGATGTAGCTGCAAGCGATCTGTTTACTGAAAAGTTTCTTTCCTGCTGGAAGTAAAACATGCAAATCTGATCCGCTGCCAAAATAGGAGGCTTTCCTGGAAGTGGGACAGAGCCCGGCTGTCAGGAATACATGGGTTTCTCACACTGCTTGAGACTTTAAACTCACTCTGTGTGTCAGTGTGTGTGTGTGTCTTTCTCTCTTTGTGTCATCTCTCAGTTTCCTAAATGAAAAAATGTCAGGGCCTAGTTTAAGCCTGAGAGTATTCCAGTGATGGTAGGAGCTATTTTTACCAACATAGTCCACATTCTGCCCGGCCACACTCCCTCTGGGTCACTTCAGGAGTGTAAGTGTGTGGGAGGGGGGGTGCATTTTTGTTGCCTGCGCGTGTGTTAGAGAAATTAACGTACTGTAGGAACTCCAGCGAGGCTGCAGCCAAGGTCACAGATACTGAGTCATGTCTTTTACATACATACACACTTATTCAAAGCCACGCCCTGAGAGTCAAATCCTGTCTGTAGCATCTCAAGTATTAAAAACTGTCCAGCGTCAAAAGGCGTCATTTAATCTATAAAGACTCTTTGCGCTGGTTTGTTGATGATTTTTTTCCCTTTTTTTTTTAAAGAATAACTGATCATTTTCCGTTTGTATTCAGCAGCAGCTGCATTTAAGTTTACCTGCATTTGAGGGCCAAAGTTTGGTTCAGTTACAACTCACCACAACGCTTCAACAACACATGTATCCACACACAAATACAAAACAAGTGGTTATGAGAAACATGCACAAGCGTGGAAAAATCAGGGTTCAGTGCTGATTTTAATTGGGAATGACTGAAGTTATGGGGTTTTCATCCCAATCAACCAACATTAATTACAGAAAATTGGCAATGAATACCCTCTTAGTAAAATAAAAACATGTTGGAAATGTTTGTGATTACGTTTCAGTCCGTTTCCAGCGTCTGGTTGTGACGGGTGTTCCTTATAATCCTTCACACATTTCTGATTGTTATTGGACTGTAATTCATGTATGGTTATTAAGGTTGAAGTTCATAAATGGTGTTTATTGAGCAGTGCCTAGTGTGATCCTGTGCTGAGGGGATTCTCCTACAGAGACACTATAGATCGTCCCCCTCCTTTTCTGTGCTTTTTAACATTTTAAGTAATTAACTCGCACCATTTGGAGCAGTCACATTGATAATCACCTTATGCGGCACACTCATTTGTTTAATCAGAGCTAAATCTGTGTGGTTTGGGTTTTCTTCTGGGTCTGTACGAATCGATCCCCACAACGACCTGAAACCAGGAAGTGTCTCTCTAGGTTTTATCACCTTCGAGCGCATCCCGCCACTGCGAAGCAACACTCTGATTAAAAATGCAGCATCTTCCCTCTGGAGTACATGCGTGTGTGTGTGTGTGCATTTATGTGAGTGTGGGTGGTGTTGGCGCATAAATTTCAAGTTCTCGTGAGGGCGTGCATCTGTGTGCATACATGTGGGTTTGTGTGTAGGTTGAATGTGTGTGTGCATAATGTTTGTGTGGCGGAGGTTTGCTCTCAACTGTGTCACCGGCATGCCAAAGCAGCGTGGATGGTTGTAGTGTTTCAGGGCAAAAGTGTAAAAATTTGGAGTGCATGGTTAGTTTGTGTGATGCACACACACACACACACACACACACACACACACACACACACACACAGGAATTTTTCACAAACTTCAGAATAAGCCTGACTCAAAGTGCTAACCAGTCTCCTATTTATTATGCATAAGCGGTAAATCTAATCTAATCTAACATCTAATAATAAATGTCTTCCAGCTCACTACAATGTAGTCATAGACAGATATAAGTGCACAGTATAAATGTGTACTATTATTAACAATTGTAATTTGTATATTGACAAATTAAAATATTTTTACCTCTGGAGAAACAAAAAATATAAACATTTCGCAGCTCTAAAACCGACATAAGAAGAGCAGTTATTAATTTTCTTATAGTGTCCTTTCAGATATCAAAAGAAGGTGGAATGGGATTTAAAACATATACATGATGTGTTACAACTTGTTTCCAATAAAGCAGGTAATTCTGGTCAGAAAGAGCTAAAATGGTGTTTTGATGACGCTCAAAATGCCACATTAAACCCTGTTAAAGGAAATAAAGAAAAGATAATGGTAAATATAGGTAGAACATGAACAACCGGCACTTCGTACAGTGATTGTGTTCCATGTTCATGGAATTATAAATAAATAAACAAACAAACAAAAGTGTGTTTCTTTTGTCACTTATAGCCACTGAAATTCAAATTTTCACAAACTTTGAGGCTGTTCGGCAGCGAAAGTTAAGCACACGTGCCGCTTCTTCCTTATTTACTTAACATAAACCCTCATAATGTTTTAAGCCATACTTGCATTTTTCATGGATGTCCTCTGATTTGTGCCTGTAAGCACAGTTTCCTTCATTCCTGTTACTTCTGCTTATTTGTTTTACTGTGACTTATCAGTGTTTGTTCCTGTAATAGCTCCACTCGCCCTGAGGGATCATCTAAGTTTCATCTTATCTTATCTGAGAGGGACACGGGGCCTGAATAAACTCTGGCATCCAGATGATTCATAATCCCCATGGAAACAGCAGGCACCTTTGGGAATCCTCTGTTATTATTCAGTATATCTTGTGCTTTCTCAGGCGATCAAGATGATATAGAAGCAGAAGATCTTTTGGATAATTAATCTATTCATTTAAGGAAGCGCCAAAGAAATAACGGTGTTCTTGTTTAGATCATGTTCAGATGATCTGGAGGCCATAAATGACCAGTGAGTAACCTGCAAGTGACCACCGTCTGCTGTCAGCCAGCGGCAACTGTGCCGTGCAGCAGAGACTGTCGCTTTATGACTGCAACTCTAAAGTTGATCGAGAAAAGGAAATCCCCTGCACTTGTAGCTCGCAACTTCTCTTTGCGTCCTCACACACACACACACACACACACACACACACACACACACACACACACGTACGTACAGACAGACACAGGATCATGTGCAGTCCAATGTTAGCTCTTGCTTCAGTCATGTGCTCTTGATTTAGCACACCACCACATCCTTTCACCGTCTTTTGTCTGTGCATGTGTGTGTATATGTTTGCTTGCATATGTCAATGTATATTCTGTAGAGTGGAACAACATCCTAATGTTAAACTTTCCATTGCTCTGTGGCAAGCTGTGTCACAACCTCAGTATCCTGTATCTTAGGTCACACACCTACTCCGCATTTGTCTACAGGTGTGTAGTTTAGAAGTACACTGCAAGAACAGCAATCCTCTTCATGTTGGCAAACTGTTGATAAACACGGTTAATGTATAACAGAAAGCACTCTTCATGCCATACTGTAGATACTATACCGTATGAGCACAAACATTCAACAAACGAGCTAATGGGTGACATCTTTGTCTTTGCTATGGACTGACAGGGTCGTGGGCTGCAGCACGGAAAACAGACCACAAAACGAAACAAAAGTTCAACATCCTCTTTGGAGTTTTATCAGATTCAGAAAGATTAACATCAGTGCATCATGTCCACCTTAAATTCACAGAATATGGGTGAGAGCTGTCAGTGGAAACCACACTCATCTAAAGACTTATGACTTCTCCCAGACGTACCAGCAGCATCTCTTTAGACTTTCTCCTGCCACCTAGTGGTGAAATTCTGAGCTTCCTGAAGAGACACCCCCCCTTTTTAGCTTCATCAGTCTAATTTCATTTCATCAGCTTGTAATTTCATAATTTTCTTATTAGACAGAATAATTTAAACATAGATCTCCAAATGTCTGGAAGTTCACTCTCCACCATGATGAAATTCTTTCCTTTTCATCTTTTTCATCATTTGATCCGGTCTTCAAAGTTTCTTTAAGGTTTCCTTCAGCCCTGTTCCTTTTTATCTAAGGCCATATAGATGTCTGCTTAAACATTTGAACAACCTGTAAAATTAAACGTGGTCGTGTGAATGAGAATTGTCCCTCACAGTCTTTTTCTCTGTGAATGTACAAATTTTGCTTCGGGTTCGGTGTTTTAATTATAGCGTCTCTAACATTTCTGGGCTCTGTGGGATGGAGATGTCTTATTAAAGAACATCAAAAGTTTGTTTTTTTGGTGCGCAATATCCAGAGCTTGTCTGATTTTAGCTCCTTTTTGCAAATTAACTGAGCTTCCTGTCTCTCTTTCTCCATCTGTAGTTCCCAGGCAGAAGGTGATGTGAAGGAGGAGATACTCCAGCCCCCAGAGCCTCACCCCGTGCCGCCCATACTGACCCCGTCTCCACCCTCAGCCTTCCCCACCGTCACTAACGTACGGCAGGACAACGACCGCTACCACCCCAAACCAGTCATACACGTCCTGGCTACTACGCAGACACAGGTGAGGAACTGTTGCAAATAAGGTTGAATCCAGATGTAGTTTGAGTTTCTTTTGTTTGGAACAATATTTAACTTAAAAAAATCCAGAAATTTATAAAATTATTATGGGTTTAATACCAGATATTTCACAATAGCATTAACCTGCCCCGTTCACCTGCTAGCTCTGTGTGGGAAACGTGTTGCTTAAGGCTGACATCTGTGGAATTTTATTTACTTTTTCAGAGGCAAGAAATTGTTGGATCAACTTGCGCTAAATACTCACTCTGACATGGACTCTGACATCTTTCCATTTCCATTTCCTTTCAGAATAAAGAAGCGGATAAGCAGCAGAACCAGTCAGATCCCAGTCCGAACAAGCAGACGAGTCCCACAGAGCAGAAAGATCAAGATCTACTCAGTCGAAAACAGCAGACTCAGGTCTCAAATCTAGATCTCAATGAAAACTACAACAACAAATTGTCTTCGTCGACAACGACAAAGACAGAATTGGGCCAAAGCCAGACTCCCTCATCGCCCCTCTCCCCAGTTGTTGAATGTTCTGGTGCTCCTCGGATCGAGAGGAAGCTGAGCATAGAGATCAAAAAGGTGCCGTTGCAGGAAGGACCTCGTAGTTTTGACACTTCCTCCTCCATGGGGGTCGCAGGTGGAGTTGGCAGCGGTTCGGCCACTAGCGCAGGGATGCTGCAGCGAAGCCACGCCTTCAAAGCTCGCACTGGCCAATCCCTGCTGACGTCTAGCTCTTCCCTGTCAGAGGACTCGGGCACAGAAGGAGGAGGAACCGGGGGTTGCGGGGAGAGTCTTGCAGACGGAGGTGGCCTAGCCAGACCAAACCATCTTCCCGTCAAGAGTGACAAGGGGGAGACACTTGGGGGGGAAAGAGGAGAGGCAAAGGCTGGCCATGCAGCGTGGGCTCAGGCATGCAACAGCCCTGAAAAACAGTTCCCTAAAACCACCTCCTCTTCTTCCTCATCAGACCGCGTCGCCCCATCCTCTTCCTCCTCCTCCCACCTCTCCTCCTCCTCTTCCTCCTCCTCCTCCACTCCTGTTAGGACTGCCCTGAGTTTCACCAACCCCCTGCACTCCGACAACTCGGACGAGGAGGGGGACGGCGAGCTGTCTGGGGGAAAAGAGGGTTATCGCACTAATGTATCCACAGCGACCGCCATGGTAACCACAACCCCTCACCATGGAGACCAGCACCCAGTGCGGAAGGTGTTGCCCATGTCGATCGCAGGGCAGAGCCCATTGCCCTGTGCAACCACAGCAAGTATGTCAATCAGCTGCTTTTATTTAATGAGTGCATCTAATTCCTTTAACTAACTGGCTGCATTCCCAACAGAAGCAATTAACAACTTTAAAGGAAGTCAGATAAACAGACATCAGGATCAGCCAAATAAATCAGGTTTAGACATCACTTAACTGACTCCACCAAACACTGAAGGGCATTTAAACTTGGAGAAGTCATGTTCTTCTTACTAAAGTTCCTGCAAAAGCACAGGGAGTAACTCTGACAACCTTTTATTATCCAGACACACACACATGTGCTCGGGGAAACCACACAGTAGAGTCATTTTCTGGGTCAGTAAGGAGACAGGTCTCAGACAGACCACATGCTAATGACACGTTGCATCTGTCACCACACACTCTGTGTTATTCTCTTCTTACTGCTTGGTTAAGACACAAGCTGGGAAGGGAACAAAACAGGAAGACATGGAAGAAAAGGAAGACCAAGAAGAAACAAACAAAAACAGAGCAGGATAGTTCCAGTCTCATACGAAGCATGGCCGTATGACTAATTGGTTGGTTTGCGAGGAATGCTGCAAATGTTAACAGCCAAACATCTGTCAAAACAACCCTTTTTCTTTCAGCTTGTGTGTGTGTTTGTCTAAGTGAGTGAATTTGCGAACGGGCGGAAGAGCAAATGAAATCTTGGCTGTGTGTGTTTGTGCAGAGAACTGTGTGTGCATGTTTGATGGTGAAGGATCAACACTGCATGTTACTGAATGAAACACATTCACCAGCTCTGCGTGCACGTTGGGTTGAACAGAGCAGCAGCGGCACACTGTTTGTGCGTTTGGCCTCACTGTCATGATTGCTACGACCAGATGATGTGATTTTAATCTCCGGGGGGTCTGAGATCGCTCCTCCTTCTTTGTTGATTTCAAAATCACAAGATTCTGAAATCTGGTTCTTGCTGTGAGTCGAGCTGATGTGAGATGGATTAAACTGGATTTCTGCTTGGAACGGTTTTGACCTTGAATGGGTTTAAAGCTTGATGGATTAAAACTCAGCTGCATTTTTAAATATTTGGATACAACCTGTAGGGTGCATGATGTCAGTTTGCCAGCAGTGAACCAGCTTTAAACTAAAAGTATGCTTTTATAGAGTCTCAGTGAAGTGAGCTAATACTGATTTAAATATGTAAGAGTTTCAAAAATCTCTTGATGCATCAGCTGTTAGTAGTTTTTTAAATAAAACTACACAATACACCAACATCTTTTTTTGGACTAAGATACATACTGCGCTCACTTGTGGACAATCAATGCAATATTGACATTGTTTCTAAATTAAGACAAACTTACTTTGTCATGTGTGTACTCTAGTTTGTTGTAATTACAGGCTGGCTTAGACCGTAAAACTGATATACCAACAACAAGGTGATAACTAATTATGTCGTCAAAGACGGGAAAGTAGCCAGATTTTTTAAGTGTAACACACAGTTTTTCACAACATAACATTTTTGTGGTAAATAAGCAAATGAAATTCCAATATTACAGTAGCTATTTAAACACTGCACACCATGCACTCTTAGTAGAAGTATTTCCGATATTTCAAATGCAGAGAGATTTGCCTCACGGTCCTGAAGTGGACTGTTTCTTGGTCTGCTTGGCTTTCTGGCACATGTTTGACTTGGGCTGCGGTGGCGCTCTGTAATCGGTTTTGAAAACGCTCATGGCTGCTGTTTGTTTGATTGGTTGCAAGAATCTAACGACTGCTTGTTGACGAGTTGCACCGAACAAATTGCTGCTTTGTGATTGGTCAAGAGGAAGCTGGTGGCTGCTTGTTTTGCTGTTTGCATTATCAGTAAAGCCATCAAACTTTATTTAGACATAGGCTCAAAATACTTCACCGGACAGTGACTAAACAGAAGAAAGAGTTAAAACAAAAGTAAACAATGGAGTTAAATATGTAAAAATTGACAATTGTTCAAAACTTCAAGATTACAATGAATAATAAATAATAATAATCAAAGTTTCCCACTCCTATCTGAAAATCTAATAAAATGGTAAGAGCATAAAATTAACAAAGCAATAAAACTGACAAGGCAATTGTCAGCCTAAATGTATGTTTGTATGTATTTAATTAATGAAGAAAAGTTCAATGAATATTATTAGCTGAGCACATTAAGTTGCTAGTAACTCCACTTTTGTCATATTGGTCTGTTGGTCACAGCAGCACTCACCATCAGTGATTAACAGCCTTAAACAGTCCTCTCTGTTCTAATCTTTGTCTTCCCACCTGGACTTTGTAATTACATTGTTAACAGCAGTTTCAGTAGATCAGGACCACCACTGTCATGCTGTCCTCATTAGCTGTGGCCTCCATCACTTACAGTGACATTAAACTTCTGTACAATCACCTAATGTTTTCCCGAAAGTGGTGCATTACCAGATGAGCAAGCATGTAACTCGGGCCTTCATTAAGACTAATTTTACACTAATCTAGGCTGATTCATGGGCTTTCCTGAGGCAGTCTTAAACGCAGTGGGATGAGTACTCCGCTTCAAACGAACAACTCCCACTGGTTCAGACTTCTTTTAGACACGGAGTTTAAAACAGATTTATAAAAAACGGTCGCTGGCGGGGTAGAAAACCTACACCTCACCATAGCTTATCCAGTCTCACACAACAGATCTGTAATAATTTGCACATGCATGAAGGTTATTATGTTTGTTTTTTACAAATGGGTTGATTTTTATTTTATCTGTAGTTTGTGGTACTTTTGGAATTGTAATGAGGTTACCCTACATAGCAGAAACACCTCTCTGAACAATGTAATACAGTTCAACTGCACCACAAACTAAATCCTTCATCGAATAACAGAGAGAAATCATTTGTGTTAGCTAGCTGTACCTAATAAACTGGCAGCTGGACGTTACTCATCTCATGTATTTAAATTAGATAATAAGATTCAACTGTCAACCCTGAACCCTGTCTGCACCTCCCCATCCCGAGGAGTGGGAGAAAGACAGTGACACTCATGGTCACTAGTGAGCTCGTTAATACAGAATGACTGATTGGATGTTGGCCTCGGTTTAAAAAAAAACTACATTCATTTGACCTGGACCTTGGAAAGGTCGCGTAAAGACTGTGGTGCCAGTGTTGTCTTAGGCAGAGACAACTGAGTCACTATAATAAACTCTAAACAGTCGCTTGTGGAGGGTAGTTATACCCACAGTCAGTATCCTCAAATTAAAATGTCAAGTAACATTCACTCTGAGGATAATCATAACTGTCCAGATCATGTCAGTAGTTGAAACTGCAGTTCCAATAACTTAATTTTACATTTATAACCAGCAAAATTGATATAATCTGTGTTTGTGGAGTGTGAGAAGCATGGCCGCCCCGTCCTTCAACCCCATGGAAAGTATTGTTTCTGATTATACATGCATATTTCCTTTCACAACGGTTACTGGTCAAATATAGTCCTGAAACTAACAGCTGAAGTAACCTGCTGTAATTTGTAGCATCGGCGTCAGTTCACCTCTCATTATTCAGCTTCTGCAAACCCGTCTGTGACACTTACAGATGACTTTTTAATGACATGTGGTTAGGGGTAATACACACGCTCCTACATGAAAACGTGTGTCTGTGGTTCCTTTATAATCGAAGAAAAAGAAAAGCCTTGAAATGAATAAGTGCATCTTTTAAAACTGAAAGAGCTTTGTGTAACCATATTCAAATGCAGCACTGACAGTAATTCAGATCATTGTTAATGAAAAAGAAATAGTACAAAAACCAAACAAACAGTATATATAACATGTATATTAAAGTTTAAAAGTCCAAAATTCAAAGTTTCACTGTAACAGCAGATTTAATTAAAAAATTTAGATTTAATTAAAATTTTCAAAAGAAAGAAAGAAAGAAAAAAAACACAATATAATCTAAGTTTGTGTGGTTGCACGTGTGTGCGACTTACCAAAGAACACAAATAAAAGCGAGAATGCAACAAAAATCAATACTGATGAATTTTTCATTTTAAACAACACACAATAAAAAAATCAAACATGTTCTTTTTTGTAATTTACCACTGACAAATTAATGAATGACTAATAATTACTGGACATTAAATAACAGTGGCTTTTATTTATGTTATAAATGTGCCTTAATAGATTTACTGACACCAGGAATAAAGCAGATTTGTTTCAGTGTGTGTAGCCATTATAGAAACAGAATAAAGGAAACGCTTGTTTTGAGTTTCAGCACCTGCAGCTCTTCCCTGCTACGTTTACATTTGACTGCCGACTGACTCTCCTGTCTCTGTTCTCGGCCGGTTATTAACGTTGCTTCTCATTTTGACCTCTGACCTCTTTAACCCAGACTGCTGGGACAGCGATGACTCCCCTCCCCCCCTCCCCGCGAGAACCCCTGAGTCCTTCATTCTGGCCACAGGTGCGTTTGCATTGGTCAAGATTCACAGGTGTGTTTCCAGTTGCTGTGGATTCACCGGGTCACCTCCTGGATACCTCCTCTGGTGTTTTGTTTGTTTGTTTTGTTTTCTTTATTTGATTATTTATGGCTGATTAAGGAGGTGAATTGATCTGTAAAATGTGGGTAATGGGTGTCTACTAAAGCGGAGAAGTATGATTGAAACCATCAGCAGTGGCTGCTCTGCTACAGTCTCTGATATGAGCTGAACAAGGAGGATGTCATTCTCTATTCCCGTTTATCTGGTACCTCTGAGTGTGTGAACAGGCCTCGGCCTGTCTCATTGTCGCTTCCAACAGACAGATGGACACACATGGTCCTTTTTGTATGTAGTGCTTTGATATTAGAAGGGGAAAGAATTAAAATGGTCGACCAAATTCGGGCACATAATGAAAAGGAGTTAACACAGGTTCACCGTTTGGTCGAAGGGGAGCACATTTTTCTTTTTTTTTGTGAGAGGCTTCCCCAGTTTTGCAACACTAGAGGGCACCATTGTCACTATTTCAGACCTGCAGTGGTTTGAAAGACACGTGGGTCAGTTACTATCTGCGTCCCAGCCCTTCCTGCAGGCCCAAAATTGAGAAAGTACACAACAGTAAACTCAAAATGACATGTGTGCATTGAAAAAAAAGACCTGTCTTGAGTGTATGACGGACACTGTTCTCCCACAATGCAATGCAATGCACACAGGAAATTGAACTGGGGCAAATAAAAACAGCTGGTGGTGAAACAGCTCAGAAAGTATTAAACTGTCTTGTCATTGGGATGCATTGTCTCATTTCCTGTTGGTACAAGACAGCGCAGTGTGTTGACTTCTCGTTTGCTTACGGACAGAACAGCACACAAGAGCGATCAGTATATAGGTCACACTGTATACAGTCGGTGTGTAGTGTGGAATTGGGACGCAGCAGAAGTTTATTGCTTCTGTAGTGGTTTAGAAACTCCCAGGTGGAAATAAGAATATAGGAGTTGCAAGAATAGCATCTTGAGGCTAGTGTCGTTTCCTAAACTCCGTGTCCTTATCATCTGTTGTTTATGAGTAAACAAGGATCCTAGTTCTCACTTGTGCGCATCGGCTCAGTCTAATACAGGGGAGCATAAGACCTTTGTGCACCTGAGGCTGAAGTGTGGAGAGAAAGTGTGTTTTAATGGAGGAAGACGAAAAGGGAAGACGCTGTGAAGGACAGTGAGTTTGAATGTAACATTAAGTGTGAATGTGTGTCTGTGTGAGTGGATCTGTGCTCTTTGCTTTGTCATCAACTGTTGTTTCTTTGTTAAACTCACTCCTTATGTTGTTCTCTCTGTCAGACCCTCTGGAGATAAAAACATCAGCCTCAGCTGAATGGAGCAGTTCGAATAAAGGTACGAACACACACACACACACGAATCCTACCCACCTGTTTGGGTTTACCCTTGTACTGAGAGCTTCCGTGCGTTTGCATCTCATGTGTATGCGTGCTTGTGCGTCTTCACAGTCGTTAGTCAGCAGAGCAGAGCGGGAAACAGACCTTCAGTGTTTTACAAATTAGCCCGCGCATGATAAGACTGACAGCATCTGTCAGAAGGGCAGCTCTGAGCGCGAGCGAGCGAGTAATAACGGGAAAGAAAGAGATACAGAAAGAGCGTGAAAAGGGGGAAAAAGATAAAACCATGTCCACAGTGAGGTGAAATGAGAAGTGAGTGCATATGCTTATCCGCGCTGAGCGACGAGGGTTACTGGCAATTTATTGCTTCAGTAGTTTTAGTGTGCGTGCGTGTATGTGTGTGACAGAATGATCAAAGGGGAATAACTGTTAAAACTTAAACTCTGCAGTGGTTTTGTCTTACGTCCTATGAATATAACTCAGGAGAAACACTTCTAAAGCTAAAGTTCTCACCGATAGCTGTCCCTCTAATGTGATGCACAGTGAACACGCAAATCCAAGTTTCTAGAAATAATAACTATAATAAATGTAGGATCTCCCTCAGTGAAACGAATGTGGTTTTACTCCACTGCAACTGCTACACAACACCATTGATATTCACACAATGCTTCCACCCCTTTAATATGTGTATGCGTGTGCTTTCCTGTGTGTAGATGTGTCAGAGTGCATCAAGAAGACGTCTCCAGCTGACCCTGCATCTGCTGGCACCACAGCAACAGACAGCAAGGCAGACCTGGGTGGGTAAGTCTGCTGTCTTAAGAATTTACCTTTTTCTGACCAGACGTTGTCGTTGTTGGTCGGGTTTATTCGCGCAAGTAACAATTTTTGGTTTTTTAGCCTTCGAGCAGAAAACCTCGCTGACAAACATGGTTTCTATTAATGTCATCAGTTTTTTGTTTTTTTTTTTATGTGTGGCTGAATGAAAACCCAGCTTTGGGCTACATGCGCAGAAAAATGTTTGATGATTTTGAAAACAAAGCAGGAATCAACGACACGTTTTTCTCCCGGGGTTGTACATGTCTGGATGGGTTTTAGTCCGTTCAAAGCAAAACAAACCCATCTAAAAGCTTCTTTCTCTCCCTCCTCTGTCAGGGTTCGGTAACCGCTGCATTCAGCCCAAAGGCCCTCGAGACCCCCCCCTGGAGTGGACATGATGGAACGATCCATCTGCACGGTGTCGACAGGAGATGGACTTGACCGATCTCACCTGGCTGGTCCAAAAACCAAGTTGATAGATGCTACACAGACCGACAGCACACTCTTACATAGAAATGCTTTCTGTGTAACTCTGTGCCAACACCTTCGCCAGACTGAGCACCTCCCCCCTCTCCTCCTCCTCCTCCTCCTCCTCCTCCTCAGTCCTTCCTTCAAAGTGCCACTGTGCAAAGCAGAAGAACACTTTCCGGTAAAGTGGCTTGTCCATTTTAGAACAAAGCCCACGTTTTCCTGCTCAGCTTGCTGATGTTAGAGGTTTCGACTTCTCTAGACGCTGACCTGGGATCAGTCTGGTTATTTTCCTGTTAATGGTTAAAGGATAATTCCTGTGTTTCCCCCCTGCTTTTGGTGTCATGAGAGTAGATTAAGATTGTTTTTCTCTCTGAGCTGAAGACACATCACGGATATTTGTCCAATCTGAGGCTGAGCAAACAGGGATGTAGGTGTTCACGTTAGATGTAAAGTGTTAAATTAACAGAAAGAACATTTTCTGTCAGACCAAATGCGATTAACGTATTTTTCACCATAAATCAGGAATTATCTTTAATCAGAAAAGCTACTGCGGGAAGCTGATTGCTGAGGTTTTCACTGAACTCCCAGAAGGTGTTTGCTTCCTCCTACTGAACGAACAACAATCTTCAAAGCTAGATAATCTGTTACCCATGATGCAACCTTCTCTGTTGGGTATGTACAGGTTGCCAGGGTGCTCTCTCTCTCTCTCTCTCTCTCTCTCTCTCTCTCTCTCTCTCTCTGTCTCTCTGTCTCTCTCTCTCCCCCTGTTTCTCTGTCTCCCTCTCTCTGTCTGCTGGTGCTACTTTACAAAGGGTCGGTTCAGAAACAGCAGCATTCGATCTGCAGCATTCGAGCTTGTGTACTTGCTGTTTCTCCGCTGACCTCCCTGTTTACCAGAGTCACCGATCGATACAGTTTGGTCGTTACTGATCACTGCAACGTGGATCAGTTTCAGATCCTGTGGATAATGAAGATGTTGTTTGACATTTTTAGGAAACGAGCTGACTTTCCTGCTGACGGTTAGATGAGGACTCTCATGCTGTATATGGATGCTTGTAATATGGAGATACGGGCAGAAGCTGCTCAGTTTAGCATAAAAACGTTTTGTCGTCACTATCTTGCCTACACTGAGCATGTAAACTATGTGAATCACAGCTGCAGCACTAGCGCCACAATTGATGAAACTGGCTACACCAGGTATGAGAGAAGCACATAAGTGATGAGCATCCGCCACAAAGTACAAAAGTAAGGTATTAGGCGAAGCATCGGCTAACTTTTACACAAATACGCCCATCGTTTGTTTAATCTGTTGACAAAAACAGTTTTTTGCACTCATTAAACTATTACAGTGTAAACTGTTAATGAGTGAGTTGTAGATGTGTCAGAAGGCAGACTTTATGCACAATGCTAAGCTAAGCTAACCAGCTGCACAACCTTCACGTTCACTATACAGCCATGTGAGTGCCATCAGTCTTCTCACCTGACTCATAGAAAGAAAACAAGGGAGCGTTTTATCAACAATGCCTAACTGTAGTTTTAGATATCGGCTCATTCTGTAGCCGCAGACATTAATAGTAATGTAGACATCTTTATGTGGCATTAGAAAGCAAAGCTGAATGCAGAGATGCTGGAAGTTAAGGACTAAGGACTTCAGTAAAAGGTGGTGTAACGTGGAGAGACGGTGTAAGCGGTTGTAAAAGGATTTTAGTGACTGACTGATTAAAGCAAAGCAGTCTGTGTTGACTGCTCAAATAGGGCATTAAGAAATGTTGGAAATGGCTGCTTTTGGCTTAAGATCCTTTAAGCATATATGTCTATTATTTGCAGAGTGATGACGCCTGCAACGTACAACAGTTAAAGGAAATTTCCCAAAATTTACGCACTGAAATTTTGCTGTTTCCCATCACAGTGTACTGTAGTTAAAACCAACCTGAAACACATCTGACCAAACTTATCAGCTCTGTGACTCTGGTTCTCTCTGCTGGGACCATGAGCCTGCCTTAGTCTGCCTCTCAGAGAAGACAGCCAATGACAGTCACTGCTTAATTTGGGTTTTCTCTTCTTCTCCCTCTCTTTCTCTGTGTATTTGGCTTCTGTTGGTCTTAACTTGGGACTCAAATTTGCTGTTTATTTCTTTGGCCTTTATTTTTTTCCCCGTTGTTGTACCTTTGTGTTCCTGCTCTCATTCTCCTCCTCCCATGGCCCTGAGATGAACGACCATGCGAGTCCATTCACTCAGTTTAACCGCAGTAATGTTCCACATCAGCCTCAAACTCTTAGGGTATTTGACAGACTAATATAAAGTCTGGCATCCCAAAACAACAGATCTCTACAAATCGGACTTGTATGGTTTCTCAACTGACGGCCAGGGTTAAAACATTATACTGTACCTTGCTTCTGTATGTGTGACACAAAGATCCAATAAGACAACAGCGGCCAGGGACCCAGGACTACTGTTTTCTCCTGATTTTTATTGTTCTCTGCTAACTTCTGCATCATTAGCTACCATAACTATACAGTATATGCATTGTTTTATAAAGATAAAGAACTGTACAGGGCAGTTTAGGTATATAATATTTCAGATTTTTTTTGTTTTGTTATCTCTTAAATATTCTTATTAACAGAAGATGTAAGAAAGTCAGTGCATGATGATGATGATGATGATGATGATTCCTCCCCTTCACGATTTCAAACTGTAAATTATTCTGCTGCCCTTTTGTTTTTGCTTCTGGCAAATATTTCAGGGTTTGTTTTTATTTTTTATTTTTATGTTCGAATTATATGCTTAAAAAGATTGAACATTTTTTGTTGTTGTTTTTGTTTTAAGTGGTCGGCAGAGGAAAAGCATTGAGCAAAGCCCCCCCACCCCCTCCCTCAGATACCTACTACGGGCTTCGAATAAGATTGTAATAATAATATTAATGATGATGATAATAATAATAATGGTCGTTTTTTGTAAATGGTATTTTAAAAGTTATTTTTGTATATGCAGTTGTTTGTTGCGTCACAAGTCCACTGCTCCCCACCCAAACCACCACTTCTCTCTCTTCTCACACACGCTCTGTCTTTTTATCTTTCGCCCATTTCCTTCACACTTTTTGATGTTTTTTTTTTTTATCCCCGTCTCTCAGTTTGCTCTTTTCATGTAAAACACGCAGCAGAGATGGATCTCCCACTCTGGACAAGGAGCATCTCATTATTTTCCTCTTTTGCTTCCTTCATACTTCCCCTGCTGTTTTTCTCTCTTTCATCACCCTCCCACCCTTCCTCTCTGCGTTTTTCACTTTTAGCAGGCTGTCGTTTGCAACACGTCCGATCGGTTTACTTTAGCGAAGCTTCTCCAACTTGTTGGTGCTTCAAAGTAACAGAATTTGCGAGTAAACCGACTCGCATATGTGTTGAGAAACAGACTTTTAAACTTTCTTTTTTGTTGTTCTTCTATTTCTTGGAGTTTATCCAGCACATACCCATCTACCTACCTGACCCCTTCACGCGCACACAAGCCTCGATCTCAGAAAAGAGCCCACCTGTGCCTTTAAGTGAGAGCCCGCCCTCCCCTTTCCCCCTCTCTGCTTCTGCTCCAATCATGATAAGCGGCGTGAGCAATGTGATTCGCTGCTGCTTGCTCATTGCCTCCCGTGGGACTCTCGTTCAGCGCCCGCCCCTTGCGCGCCCTCCTCACACACGCACACACACACGCGCACACACGCACACACACACGCGCACACACACACACACACACACACACACACACATAAACCATAAACACACACCCCAAATGTTTGTATGTTGCAGAAATCAATCAGTAAAAATGAACATTAAGTGAATGGTCGCCTCTTTGTTTTTATTTGTTTAAGATGATGTGCATAGGTTGTGTTTTTATGTGTACACACAGACAGCTTTAATTTACAGTATGACGCAGTTAAGCGGTTAATAAATCACTCACTTAAGTCAAGAAATACAGTTATTTAACTGTGTCTCCTACTGGCCAACAGCTCTGCACGTGTAATCTAATAATGTCAATCATCCTGTTTGTGTGTGTGTGTGTACAGTGGGGGTGGTCACAGCAGGAGATCCTCTCTCTCACACCTGGAAGATCTGCTGAGACGAATGTACGCGCACACACATACTAATATGGCGATTAATTAATCACGGCAGGTGGTATAAACACACAGTCGCTGGCTGTCTTACATGGAGACCTTGAGGGTTTCGCATTTGTATTCACCTTACACACATAGAGAGGCACAGCAGGAGGAAGACACACTGTGATTATTTGCTTCTGCTCACATGTAGCCAGCGCTCATTCCAGATTAATTATGGATTGAGTTACAGTACGATGTAACTGCTGCAGCAGAGGCAGTTTTAGGCAGCTTTGTCACTGGTGCCATCTAAGACCTGGCTTCTTGGTCAATGATATGAAAACCTGTTAGAGCAATAAGGCCTACAGACCTGTTGTACCTGGATTATTTGTTTACTTCAAGTAAACTTTTTATAAATGTTGGTTAAGTAGATTTTTTATGACATTCCAGTGTTAGAAGAGTAGATGTTGTTACAAGACATGGTGGAGGAAACAAGAAGGTCAGAGATGGACCTTATTCCTTTATATGCCTGAAACATTTCATCCTCTAAACTTTAATCTCTTTTAATCAGAGTATAGGATGCAACTACACATTAACTTTCAGGTGGTTCTCTCGGGGTAAATATTAAGAAATGATAAGTAATGATAAGTAAATACCTCAATCTTGAAATCCCCTACATTAAGCTAGTCTTCAAAATCAAAATCTGACCCTTTAGCTATCATCTGATGCTTCAAAAATAAATTACTAATAACATCATAACATAATTTTCCATTATGTTCATATAGTACAGATAGTCCTGCAATCCTGTCTTAATTCATTTTTCCAACATATTTCCAATAACAAAAAGACTGATTCATAATACATACATGAATGAATGAATATAAATTAGTCACTGATATTACATACATTGCATCCTAAGGTGCGATCCAGCACATCCATTATACCGGCCTGTCACCACCTCCTGTTCTTTGTTTTACTCGTTGCTTTTTCTGACTCACACCTGATAATACAGTGTTTCCTCTGTCAGTCACAGTAGCAACATATGAATACACAGTCACTTTCTCTCCCTCCCTCTCTCGCTCTCTCTTTCTCTGTTGTATAAATTAAGCCAGGTTGCTATCTTAACTGGGTCACCTCAGTTTTCCCATGGAGCAGTTTAACATGTTATGCAATGGCTTATAAATATAGCCAATCAGTGTTCAGTGTATGTGAGCAGTGGCAGCAGGCTGCGCTGCCATCTGAAGAAACCCAAAACTGTGTCAGCTCTGTTCTATAGCCGAGAATATACAGTATAATGTATTCGTCCTGATTATTTTTAGGTGTATTAGTCACATACAGTAGATGCTGGAAGAACTTGACTCATTTCTGTGTGTTCCTCTGGGCTGTTGTGACACACACAGACATCAGATTTGCACATGCATCATACAATAATCTTGTCACAATGTTTATGGTCAGCTGTAACTTTATAACCCGCCTCGCACAGTCGTTAATCATGTTTAGTATTCACGCTCAGCTGTCACACGGTGACAGGCCTCACACCGAGAGCTCGGCCAATCAGCCTGAGTGAGGAAAATGTTTTCATCTCAATAAATCAAAGTGTAAACAGCGCCGGGGGATTCATTTCGCCGTACAATGATGTGTTCTGTGTGTGATGAACTCATCCAGTCATAAAGATTAGACCAAAGAGGGCAAGTTTATCCCTACTGATGAGAAAACACACACACACACACACACACACACACACACACACACACAGAGGCCTACTTACTACCACACTTCTCTACATGTCAATCAGTTTAGGGCAGCATTCTGTCTTTTAGGGGCTGTGTTCTGGAGAGGAAATACCAAAGCAGATAAAAGGGGAAGTACAAGAACTAATGTGTGAAGAGTCCACCCCATCCTCATGAAACCAGCTCTCTCACAACATGGGGCTACTGTACTTCAAGATCATTTCCAGCTCAAAGTGAAGCAGGGCAGGCACTGCACTGTACAGGTGCAGTCAGATGAGTCCAGTCTCACATGTAAAACTGCCCAGTAAAACAATATTCCAGTATTTCTTTGAATATTGTGGAAGAGAATAGAAACCAGGACTCCTCAGCAGTGTTTGAATTCAACTAGCTCAGGCTACATTTTGATCAACAAGTGGTAAAACACATCACATAACTAAAAAAATCTTCAATTGTGTGTTTATTATAGGCTTTATGATAAGACTGTTTAGATAAAAGTATGGGTGGGGGCTTTCTTAAATAAACTACAACTGAAACTAGGTCTAACTGTTATCAAATAACCTGCAGGTTCTTCATTATGATTACTGTGGGTCTATCTCAGAAAACAATCAAGAGTTTTTATATTTGTCATTATAAAGGAAAATAAAAGGCAAATCCTAAAAATAAAGGTGCCCATAATTGATGTGTATTATTGGTGGCTATCATTGATTGATACAAATATTAAAAGTCAAGACTAAAAACTTTCTCGTGTGCTGCTTTTTCCCCATTTTTTCTATTTCAGATCTGAATGCTCATCGTAATGTATCCAAGGATAGTGCTGACAGAAAATGAATTGCATAACAGTTGTTTGTCATGCAAAAATTGAAATAATATGCCATGTGTAGCTGTAAAGCCCCGCCCCTATTTTTCCCTCTCTGTCTGTCAATCAAGCCGTAATCCCGCCCCTTCTCTGGCTGCCTGTCAATCAAACTGCTGCCCCGCCCATTCACTGCCTGCTTGCACGTCGCGCAAAAAAACAGCAGCGGCGGCCGTTGGGGAAAGAGAGTAAATAGAGAGAGAAGCCTCAAGATGGCTGACTCGCAGGGCTCCGCTCACCTCAGCGGGGCTGCTGCTGCTGCTACTGCGGTCGCGTCCGCTAAAAGCCCGCCCGTCAAGCCGACCGAGGCGAAGGGAGTCCCTGACAACCGCTCTCAGTCTTCCCGGGATTTCAACCCGCCGCCGCCCAAGAAGGTCCGATTCGAGGAGAGGAGCGTTAAACCCAAGAAACTCAGCAGGGAAGGAGGAGTGGGAGGCAACGGTAGCGGCAAAGAGAAACTCCAGCAGCCCACGAAGCAGCAGAGTTATGGCAGCAGCACGGGCTCGTGGAGCTTCAGCCCGGTTAAGACGAGTAGCAACAACCCTCCGGTGCCTGCTACCGGTGGATCCCAACCACCGACAAACGCACATAAAGTCTTCAAACAGAGCGATTTCTTCCTCCACAAAGCGCCTTCCTCCTCCAAACCCAAGAAACCGAATAAAGATAAACAGCGGGAGAAGGAGAAGGGAAAAGGAGGCGGAGAAGAGAAAAAGAAACATAAACTGTTGGCGATCTCCGGACCCGGGAGTAATGTTAGTAACAACAACAACAACGATATCAGCAGATTTAACAACTCTTCTGCAGTGAAGAGAGAAAATGGGGAGGTCACGTTGCCACCCAAAGGTAGGCCATCATAGAATAATTTCTATCGTTTAATTGTACTTGATGCGAATTCATAAAGTTTGAGTTCTGTTTAGTACAAGTAGGCTAGAGTTCCGTCCTTTTATAGTTACATGGCTCAGTGTAGACTCAACCACTAGGGATATGAACATGTGGCCCGGAGTGTGCAGTTGTCTGCCTCATAATTTGTCTGGACAGTCCCGTTTTCGGACTAGCTACTGCTGAAAACGCGCTCCTAAACGTTGTACATTAACCCGTAGACTACTTAAAGGTTGCTCATATTTATAACTGAACATTATTAAAGATGTTTACATCGAGTTGAGTGTTTATAAAGCCCAGTTTAAGTCGATGTTCCTACGGGCTATGGCTGCCAGCTTTCGTCGCTTGTTCACCCGCTCGTGAACCCTCGAGCTCCACAACAGCGTTCCAGGGCAGTAGTCGCGCGACCTGGTTGTTACATTGTAACCAGCTGCTCGCGTGCTGCTGCGGAATTGTTACGTAGTCACGTCGTATTGATGAAATAAAACCTGTTTTATTCATATACAGTCCACAGCAATGTAACAGAGGCGAACTAAGATGTTATAAACGACATTAACGAGCTATTATCTCCGATGTGTCAGCGTGACGATTGATTCACATTGCCGGTTATTCTGTAGCACCAATGCGCATTTACATTCTGTTTTTCTTTTCTCTGTATCCGTGTATGTGTTAAAACTACACGCTGCTGTCATAACAATATGACAGCCGCCCGCCATTATAGGGTAAGTGTTGTTTTGGTAGAGCACCACGCCCCCCTCTGTAACCTCAGGCTGTATGGGAAACAGATTCGGAGCTCCACAGCTTGTTGTTACTCCATGTTCTACAGTTGAACATATAGGCAGAGCATGTTGCATTCATTCAACTACTCATTTTTTAAAAACTTGTTTTCCTACTAAAACCTTGATTGTTGTACTGGAGTTATTTTAATTGGACCCTACTGATAATAGCTAGTATTACTCAATTAATCAGTACCTCTACGTTTAGTTTTGGTTTGAGTATGACCACTTGTACATTACTCATGTGGAAGAGGGGGATAAAACCCCACTAATTACACTGGTACAATAGGTATATATAATTAAATTATGCAAAATTGTTGTCAGGTTGGTGTAATGCCTGCTTTAGGAATAACATTTATCATTCAAAAATCTGAAAAAAAACCCCCACATTTAATTGAGGAAAAATACAAAAATACAATTTTACAGTATTTCTCTTAGTTACTTCACCATGTTGCTAAGGTATTATATCAAACACATGTGAGATCTAAGCAAAACATATTTTCATTTGGTTCCTTATATGATACACATATATGTATATTTGAGCTAAATATTTATGCCTTACATAAAATTCATTTTTTTCTTTTCAACATTATAAAATAAAAGAATGCTGCTTATAATCATGGACATAATTGACATCAAGCCATTGATTAAATTATAACTGTATTCTGGAATTTCAAATTATTTTCTTACATTAATAATTCTATTAGTTGCTGGGATTATTATATACAGTTGACTGACTGTGTGACAGTAACAAAGCCACCAGTTTCTGTTTTATCATCATCTCATTAGTGGATTGTGTGTTTGGCTTTTTTGAAGAAAATTTATTGTGTCTTGTTTGTTTTTGTAGGAGTTTTGTCACTGTCAAGCCTAAGCTGCATTTTAGAATTTCTGAATGTGTGCATTTGGGTTTGCCACTTTGTGTAACTGTTGTTTTTGCACGAGTATTTAGACACTAGCGGGAATACCAAGTGGACACATGCAAGTGTGTGTGAGTGCATGATGTCACCCTTTTCCAGTTGGGTAGTTTAAGAGGTCATGACATGCTCTGAACAGCCACTGCAGTCAGCGTGAACACCAGGGCGAGACGTGCTGTTGGCTTATAGCCCTGACAGAAGCACAGCCTTGTAAACAGGCTGTGTTGGTTGTGCTTGCATGCTTTATAGGGCTTTCAGAGCAGATAGAGGCTGGTGTTAGTCATCGCACAGAAAAGTGGGATTTATGAAGTAATGAGTGCCTTTTAACTCAGCAATGAATGCATTTTTATTAAGCAATCATAAGACTAAAAGTCAATTAGTGCAGGTTTATTAGTGATGTAAGAGGTACATTTTCATTTGTATGTTGTTACAGCAGTTTAATGCTGTATGCAGCTGTGTTATGAACATTTGAAAAACACCTCTGCTGTGCTGTTATTTAGGCTGCAACGGTTTCATCTCTGGAACTGACTAGGAAAAATTTAATGCTGTCGTAAGTAACAATAAATAATAGCACCCCTTCAAGAGTCCCACTGAGGTGCTCTTGGGCAAAGCACCGCACCGCTAATGGCTGTACTGAGCTGCTCAACGGTCTGCAGTAGGAGACTGTAATTATTTTGAGTAGCTTCAAATATAAAGATGGGGAAGTGTATGAAAGTGGAACAGAGTGTTGGTGGAAAACATTAATCCTGAGCAACATGTTTCGGGGATTTAAAATGCTCCGTTCTGTGCTGCACCTTCCAGTAAAAACTGGTAATAATGTGTCAGTTTTCTTCCTTTACACAGCTGCAGTTGTTGCAGTCTTGAGGTGTCACAGGAAACCCATATTTTCAACCGTGATTTTCTAATACATGCTGAGTGGCAGGCCGGCCCTGGTGGTTGGACAGACTGCTGTTCAACAGGCGGATGTGAGTTTACGTCCTTGAGCCAGAGAGCGAGTCCGGCCAGCTTCAGGAGCGTCGCTGTGAGGCCGATTGTGCTCTGACCTTCCCTGGGAGGGAAGAATTTTCCTACAGGGATCAAAAGAGTATCATATCATCACAGTAATATTATTAGTGGTGGATTTGCTGTTGGAGCGTGAACTGAAGGCAGGTGCCAGGGAGCAGTGACTCCTGGTTACATTTGGTATTGAAATAAGAGCCATGAGTCTGACTGAGTGCAGCGAACAAGTGAGCCAAGATAAGGAAACATTGCCCGTTGCTGCATCAGGCAGGCTGATCTGGTATAAAAGAAATTGCTGTTTAACTCAAAGGTCAGTCAGTCCTCACCAAGACCAGCTGCAGTATTCGACTGGGTGACATGTTTGTGGCACGCTGTGTGTTTACATGCAGTCAGATATTATAATTCTAACCAAGTGCAGTTCTTCTCAAGATTATTCTCACATTAAGGTTGAAATCAGACAAATCAAACTGCGTTAAAAGACTGAAATGCAGTCACAGCTTAGCTAGTGGTTTATTTTTTGGTTGCAAATAATTCGACCTTTTATGAATGCAAGCCCATCATCTTGCAAAACAGTGAGCACCAATGAAAACCATCCATTCTCTGATTTTTCAGTATGCTGGCCAGTATACGAGTCATGTAAATCTGTTGTTTTGTACCCTGTAAACGTCTGGATTCACAGTAATTAGGGTTTTTTTGTGTACATGTAAATGCACCGTGCCGACAAAATCCCCAACCGTGTCTGGGACCACTCGTGTGTGGCCGCGCACAGCGAAGGGGAAAAAGGGAGAGAAAATGAAGCTTAGCTGCAATCAGCAGCCAATTAAGTTACTGTTGGCCGGGTCATTTGTTCAGTCCCAAAAATTACAAGACACTTAACTCTGCATGTCCAATAGCATTTCGGTAGAGTGACAGACTGTATGAACCCTACTGCTAAATTATTTTGTGATGGGCTGGAATGGTGAAGCATGGATTTGCCTCACCAGCAGGGGCGGACTGACCATCTGGAGTAGCAGGATAGTTCCTGGAGGGCAGATTTACCTGTAGTCCAACAACACAGACCCAAAAAGATCTGAAAATATTCTGTGCTTTGGTCGTCCATGGACTGTCTGGCCAGCAACATGTTACCTTTTCTAGCAGGAAGATTACAGACTGACAGAAGAAAGTATGTTTTATGACAGCATGTTTTGAATTTTAAACGTTTTCACCCTATATTCCATTAAATAGTCACATCATAGAACTCGCAGGCCACCGTGGCTTTGGTTACCAGTCCTGTGTTTTGTTCACATGTTCTTCAAACTGCATTAGCCACAGTAGTGAGCTCACTAGGTGTTTTCTTTGAAGCGCTCAGATTCTTCCACAAAGTAGAAGGAAACAGAATTTGCATGATTCTGTTTAATTAGATTCACAAGAATATCTAATGGAAAGATGTTCAGAGAGAAAAAGACACAGTTTGTTAGTGATAAAATCTGCTTCTCAACATGTAGAAAGGAACGTTAACTAAAAGTTAGGTAAATAATGTTGAAAGGCATTGAAACCTTTACGTGATTAACATTTGTACCTTTATTAGAATAGCTTTGATGCTACTTTTAAAAAGCAAACAACATACCGCAGATGCCCTGTTGACGGTGTGAATTCACAATCCAGCTCTCCAACTCTAAAAAGTAGCCGTAGATACAAACTGCCTGCCTCTGGCCCTCCGTCTTTCAAAGTGCTTTCTCTCCTGTGATCATCCAGACAGTGAAAACCACCTGCTGTGTTCTCCTTCAAAACGGTCCGCTGCAAGAAACAAAAAGAAGTAAAGAAACAGATGCAAGAAGTTTCAAGTGTCATGGACCCCATTCATTTCTGATTCATTTACACTTTTAATTTGATGCTGAGGTGCACTTCCAAAAAAAACATTTTAGTGACAGGCCAGTTTGAGCTTGATGACCCTGAAGCCATGGGATGGTTTCTGTCTGTTGATTGTAACAGGGACACCACCCCTCAAGCCGTGGTAAATCAGTATGTTCTCAGAGTTGAGGTCCAGCCAACCATCTCCCATTGCCTCTGAATTTAAAGTTTATGAATGCTGCCGCTCCGGCATGGTATGACATGTTTTAATAAACCTGGCAGTAATCGTGAGTGAGCCCTCCTTTGTAGGCAGCTTCCTGTGGAGCTAAATTGATGTTTTCAAGCATGTTGAGGTTTTTTTTTTTCACCAGGAGCTTACAGTGTCAGGTAATTTTACAACATTTATTTTCTTAAAATGTTTTGTTAACGTTCTTGGCATTCCTCCTTTTAACCACAGAGAATGAGGGGCACGACTACCTGCATGTGGAGTAACAAAGAAAAACAACCCGCTAAACTTCAAAATGCCAAGATGTTTATTGAAATCCAGTCATTAAAAGGATTGTATCGATGTATCTCTAATTCTCCCACTTCGCCTTTTTTTTTACTTTCAAAGCACTTTATTCTTTGATCCCACAAACAGCGAGTCCAACCCCACAGTGTTCACTTTCCCACTCCCCACGTCCACAGGAGAGTGAACAGTCTGAAAACACAGCTTCCTTTTAAAGACGGATCTGACTGAGTTCAAAGAAAAAAGTTCTTTGCAAAGGAAAAGAAAGGAAGAATCGACGAAAGAACTAATGGAAAAAATAGAGGCAGTTTTTTTTAAATGTCTTTGTGAGGAAATGAAAGGAAATAAAGAATCAAAGGAGGAGAGATAGAAAAGATTTGATAAAATGGAAGTTATTTTAGGAAAGGTGAGGTTCGCCTGGAGAGAAGTGATCCTGATTTACACCCATCCACACTTAAACATGCTTTGCCTTTTGGAAAAAAACACTTCAACGACTGAAGAGGTGTGTTCGATGGTATGATATTTACATTTTAAACTGATCCTCTTATCCAGAGCAATTTGCCATGAGTGCGACATTAGAGTGCACTCCAGTTCCTTGATCTGAAATATTCCCCCAACACTCACATGGGTCTGTCAGACGCAGGAAGAGGACGTCAAATGAGTCCACAGGTTTTAGGATTTTTAAAAGCAGAGCATATTGAAGGTGGTAGAGGCAGAACATGGGGCAGGGGTGAGATTGGGTGAACAGTTGTGTGTTGCAGCTTTAAGGTGAGTAAAGTTGCAGAATGACTGCTGCGACCTTAAAAGAAACTGGAAGTTTAAGATAAGATAAAAGAAGAGGTTTGTTTGAGGGACAAGTTGCATCAGGGAAGGAAAAGGCAAACATTTTGTAGGAGGACGAGCAGGATCAAGGAGAAGTTTAAGTTTAAGGTGAAGCACTTGGCCTGAGTTCATTTAAGGTGTCAGAGAAAAAAATCCAAATTAACTGAGTGCAGCGTGTTTGTGTAAATCCAGCCAGCTGAGGCTAGTGTGTTTCTACCATCGACGCCTGAAACATTCCTCTCCACTTCCACAGAGCACTCCAACAAGGACAAGGCGAAAGAGAGAGACGGGGAGGAGAGGGAGAAGAAGAAGGTCAAAGACAAAGAGAGAGAAAAGGAGAAGAAGAAGCACAAAGTGGTGAACGAGATCAAGAGGGAGAACGGAGAAGTCAAGCCGCCGATTAAAGGTTGGTGGAAACACACTTGCATACAGGCCGAGTGATTTACGTTGAGCCGAATGCTTTCTCATTTGTGGTCATCAGGCAGCTCAAAACTGAAAAGGATTACATATTCAGTGATATTTCAAATGAAAAATAGATAATTCTTACTTTTAAAAAGCTGGAACCAGTAGTTATTGGGCATCTTTCAATGAAGAGTCATCAGAATTTAGCTTGAGTGTTCGTTTTTGACAGGCCGCGCTAGAACAAATTACTTGTTTTCAGAGTTCTTAATCACATCCCATGGCTTTCCTGAGCAGATGGAGCTGCCCAGTTGTTAACCTGTTGGTTTAGTTGATATTATGTGAGCTATGGTAAGTGTGGAATTTATTGTAACGGCCGTGCAGCAGCTAATTTAACCTTGTAAATTATTATTTAATCACCTAAATGAATCACAGTTTGTATAGAAGTGAAACACCACAGAGGTTTGACATGATTTGGAAACTTTAAGGGAACAGCAAAGTATCTGCAGGCCGTGAAAAGTCCTGAAAAGCATTGACTTTAGTTCCCTCCAATAAATGCCCAAGAGTGTATTAATAAGTCTTCTAAGTGAGTATATTGAATATTTTGTCTTTTCTGACATGATCTAAATTAAACAATTCATTTTTAATTTGTCAATCTATCCATTTTTTCCACATAGTTGAATTCAGTTAGATTAATAGGAATTGTTACTGTATACCATACTGGAATGGAAAACTATGATATAATGATAATAATTATGAATACCTCTAAGCCGTGTCATCCTTTCTAGTTTTTCATCATACTTTCATATTTCGGCTGGTTGATCACCAAAAGTAATAAACTATCTTCAACGTGGCATTGCAGATATCTCAGTTTTACTTTATTATAAAATTTTAAATGAATCAACACAAATCAGTCAGAATGACATGCAGTGATGTGTTATAATGATACAAAATATTGTTACTTTGATGGTGATATCATGTTTATGGACACTTCATTTTCCCTGGCTTATTAAAAATAAATGTGTTTAGTAAAATCAGGTCTCAGATAGCAGATATGGTTACACACCAAACACTGGGAGTAGCCCGGCCTTTTGGCATCGGGCCACTCTCATCAGGTTTTCTGCAGTACCATCATCACCATGGTTGTACCATACAAGCAGGAAACACAGCTGCTCAGTAGGTCCTGTGTCGTTGTCACAAAAGGCCCAACATAGCTCTGTGTGACAGTGGCTCTAACTGTTTTTATTTCTTCTTTGAGAATGTGATCCCTGGCATTAGGCTGACCTTTGCTCCGTGCTGCCCCTCACATGGTGAATTTGTGCTCAGGGTTTATTTAGTCTGACCTAACGTTGCTGGGATTGTAACCAGAGAAGCTGAGGGACGAGCCAGGATGAAGCCGCCCCCCCCCTTCGCTGGCTGTCACTGCAGTTTGGAAGTGTCTGGAACATAGTTCCTACCAAAGTAAATGAGCAACTTTCAAAAAAAGCCTGTGACACCTAGCGTCATCTGAGATTCAGGAAGAACTAGAAGAAGCTGCAGTGGGTGCTAAAGCGTGTCAGTTAATTGATTAGCTGATTGACTGAACACCAACTGACAGTGAATTTGATCATATTTAAAGTATCTTAAACACTACATGAATAATTGATAATGTTTACTTACAAGATAACAACAAATTATTGCATCACACATTAACGACCTTGTTGTATCAACCCTAAACGACCTCTGTCCATACTGAGACGTAACATTAGTATTTTTGTCAATGAGCTTCTTAAACTGTTGTGTTAAAACATGTTGTGTGTACTGAGGCTTGTTTTACTGTTGACAGCTTAACCCAGTAGTGTTGCTCAAGATAAAGGTGCTTTTTCAAATAAAGACAATAACGAATACAACACAGACTTGAATTAAGATAATAAATGCAATTTGGCACATAAAACATTGATGTCCTCTTAATTTCTGCATGCAGAGCTGTTTGTTCAACAGTACAGAAAGATTTGTGTAAAGCCGCCGTCAGGCCACAGGCGCATCAGCCGGGCTCTGCTGTGTGTACACTTTATGAATGCAGTGGCGAGTTTCATTGTTAACCTTTTGGCAGCAGGGAATTATTTGCAGAGCGCTGTGACGTGATGTAAATCTCCTCCTCTCTCGCTCTCTCTCTCCCCCACTCTGTGCACTTGACTCGACCTTTTTTTAGCCAGACTTTTATTCTGATTGATTTGATTCGTCCTAAAGCTCCAGCCAGACCTGCAGTGTCTCCGTGCTGGTGTGTCATGACCACACTGTGACATTTGAAGGACTTAGAGGGGCCTTTGGCCACATACCAGAGCCAGCGCCCGCAGATGAATATCACACACTGATAATTCAGCTCACCCTCTGAATCTTCAAAGTGTCTGTGGAACGGACAGGCCCTATTATAATGTTGGTCCATCTCCTCAGCGTGAGCGTAGCGTTAGCGAGGCTTGGAAAGGTGAATTGAGAAAGAGGGAGAGGCTGATTAAAAGAGTCAGTGTCTCTTAAGCCTGCAGTCCTCCTGCCAGAGAGGCCGGTATTTAATCATGTGTGTTTACGATAATAGAGACACGCCAGGATACAAGGTGTGGTATTGAGTCAGAGTCGAGAAAGAAATGAGGAGGAGTCTCTGCCCACCCTCTGCCCACTTTCAGTAATAGTGTTTAAACAGAGAGCGTTAACTTTGCAAATGTTGGGAGTGACAGAGTCGTGGAGGGGAAGTGAGAAATTTAATCAGCGAGAGAGTGTTAAGTTTGCGATTGAGAAGGGCGACAGGGAGAGACGCAGCCAGAGGAAGCATGTATAGGAAATCAATAAGCAGCAAACAGCCATTCTGACAGTTAGGCTGCTTTACTACCAGCAAGGCCATTTGTTTGCGTCTCGCTGTGTGTGTGTGTGTGTGTGTGTGTGAGAGACTGGGAACTCCTTAACCTGACCTTAAACCGTTCGTGACCGTTTAACCAAGTGGCCAACTCTCATACAAGCGTGTGTGTGTGTGTGTGTGTGTGTGTGTGTGTGAGCAAAAGAGGGAGATCTTTTCTTTGAGCATGAGAGAAAAATCATCCATAATTTTGAGAATTTTTTTTTTCAACGTGTTGAACTAATGGAGGAAATCTTATTAGCGTTACGCCTCTGGTCATAAATTCATGTTATTTTTAGAGCAGTTGACGGTGAGCGAACAGGTACGGATTTGCGGTCAGCGGTGCTACAACACCTTCATACAGCTTGATCTCCCGATGTGAGCAGACGTGATCAGTCAATTAATCGTTATTGACTACGGTCAGACCCACATCTGATTTTTGAGAATATCTTGCTGCTCCTGAGTGTCTTGCTGCGAGAGTCTTGTGGAGAGAGGCTGACAGTGAAACGTAGCCCTCGATATCCTGGAATTTTGGCTGTTTCTGTGAAACATCTCACGCCGCAGCCTCATCACTCCTGACTCCGACTCTGCCTCCACATAGACCTCGGAAACAGCAACCAGTGTGTTGCAAAAAGCTAAAATTAAAAATGTGACACTGCTGTCTCCTGATTATTATCATTTGTCAATAAATTCACTATCATCCACTGGACTTCACGTTATCAGTGAAACCATAAGTGCTGACTAGCCTCCGTATGAGAGTGTGACATCTTTGTTGTTTGTTCTTTACGTGCCTGCAGCTCTGTTCAGACTGTGACCAGTTCTCACTTCAATCTGATATTGCTCACATTCAACAAACAATATACAGCCGAGCAAGAAAGCCTGATCTGAATAATAAATCCTGACTGAGCAGTGTGAACGTACACATGGATCGGAAAATAACTGACATAAACACATCCGCTAACTTTTGCTGGTTGCAGCTTTTCAGATGTGGGGATTTGTTCCACGTCCCTATTTTTATATCGCTATGAAGAGCGCAGCATAATAAAATCCGCAAAATCCACGGCACAGGCTCACACAAGACAGTTTACACATACGTGCTGTTTTCATCTTTCATGCGCTTGTCAGTAAAAGTCTGTCAGCTACCTGGAAGCTGCCCACAATAAACCATGAGGGAAGGAGCCTCTGCTGGAAGGGATTTAATTATAAAGCTGCAGACACACGACACACTCCCAGATATTTGGCAGAGTGGAAAACTACTACAAACTTTATGTCTGAATCTGTATTTGTACTCTAATAGTGCTTTTTTTTGTCCTTGGATCAGAACTGAATATTGGGTAAGTAGAAATTGTGATTTATATAATTTGAAATAATCTTTTATTACATAAAAAGACTCATTTTCAGTATCCGTATTGAAGTTTGCACAAGCATGAGACAGTGAAATTGCCTACTAAGATCTGTTTATTACATTTCACATCACCGCGGCAATATCCAGCAAATGTATCACACTCCATATATTTTCTCCATATCGCTGCTCTTCTGTGGATTGATGAAGATTAAAGTTTGTGCATAAACGTGTCCGTGTGTGTAGAGAGAGAACTGGGGGAGGGGTGACTTGTGGGTTAAAGAGCTTTTGGATTAGCAGCTTGGGCATTGTACTGCAAATACCTTTTTGCTGTTGCTTGCTTTATTGCTGTTTTTCCGCACACACACACTCAATGTTACTCTCTCTCTCTGCTGTTTTTCATTCTGTCTCATTCCTGCCTTATCTGGTGTTGAACGTGTGTAGGGTACAAACTAGATTGAAAGTGTGTGTGTGTGTGTGTGTGTGTGTGTGTGTGTGTGTGAGTGAGAGAGAGAGAGAAAGAATAAGATGCTAGCTGATATTTGAATTATGCTGAGCCAGCAGCCCCTCCATCAAAGGAACTCACATATGTACTGTAAACATATACATGTCCACTTTTGTACACAACCCCTGGGCAAGTATGAAGCAGCCAGCAACACGTTTGTAAATACACGTGAACGGGTCTCATGCGCGCACACACGCACACACACACACGTACGATACAGTAGCACTGTGCATAAATTTGCATGTTCCACTTTGTCCTGCCTCGGGCGTTCGAGAGACGGTCTACCATGTACAGTATTATCTCTTTTCAGATATGATACTCGAAAGCTTGTTTCCTGGCTTAGTCATATCTGCTTTTCTCAAGGGATTCCAATTCTGGTCTCTCCAGTTGATTTTATGCATGCACACCATCCGGGTAAACCTATGAGTCACCTGTCTACACTCGCCTGATATCGTTAGGACTCGTTATTTTTTTCGGTTTTATCATTTGTTATTTTTAGATGGGGAATATATCAGGTTCGTTAGTTTGTTTTGATACAAAGCTGTTAAATAAACAGATAAAATAACACTGTAGGTAAGTATTTCTACGTTGTTTTACGTGTTTTGGCAGCCATAGGAGCATAATCAACACCTCATTTACAGTTTTCTTCACCAGAAAACTTTTCTGAGCTTTTAGTCAAAGGGAGAGGGGCTGAGTCGCTGTAAAGTACAGTGAAAAGTATCTTCTTACACCAAGGGAATGACAAAGGGCCATGGATTTGTTTGTTGATCCGTCATATATCAGGCAGCAGTCGTGAATAGATTTTTTTTTTTTGACTAAGCTTGCATGAATTATGCTTCTCCCTACTCCCTGCTCCCTTGAAGCCTTAAAATGATATTTTTCCCATATTTCTGTATTGATCTTTTAAGCATGTCCTCTCCAATGAAAGGTCTCTTCTCTCCAAGTAATAAGGTGCTTCCCTCTCTCTCTGTGTCTGTCCAGATGAAAAAGAGAAAGCCAAGATCAACTCGGAAGAGCTGCAAATCAAAAAAGTGAAGAAGAAAAAGAAGAAGAAACACAAAGAGGGGGAGAAGCACAAACGAGTGAAGATGTACCACCGGTCCTGCCAAACCATGTGCGCTGGCCTCCTTCTCCTCCCTTCATCCTCTCCACCCCCCACCGGTTCGCCTCCATCCTCCAACTCCCCCCTGTCTCCCTTCAAGTCCCCTCTACCGGTTTACTCTAACAACAAAACTGCACACCTCCTGCCTTCCTCCCCTCCCCGCAACTCCAGGTCTCCCTTTAACTCCTCTCTCCACAACTCGCCGTCGTCCTCCATCAAGACGCCACCTCCCTCCCTGACCAAGCACCAGCCGCAGTGCACCTATCCTGGCATGGCAGGCCTGGAGTTTGCCCCGTACATCCACATAGAGAACCAGCCCAACGGAGGGGCCCTGGTGGCTCATGCCTACACATCCCAGCTCTCCTCTCTCTCCATGGGCCAGAGGCAGAGATTTGCAGATGAGTTTGTCACCTTGGCTTTCAGCGAGGACTCATCCCAGGTACGGCATTGATATTGATCATATTGATCCGTGGTCGCTGCCTTCACTGCAGTATGGTGCAGCTGCTGCGTGAAAGCATTATTCAAATTGAGATATTAACCATGTTTTCCAGGCGGCCCACTACGTCATGGGAATCGTCCACGGAGAAGCCAACTACCTGCCTGACTTCTTGGACTACTTCTCGACCAAGTTCCCCTCAGCTCCGGTCAAAATGGAAATACTGGGAAAGAAGGACATAGAAACCACCACTATGGCTAATTTCTACTCTCAGGTCAGTCACACACAGAAACGTTTTATATGGAGGAGAATATGTGTTAAAGTGACCCATCAGTTCTGCAAAACTGATCTACAGCATTTGATTTTGTTATTCAGCTGTGACGCAGAGAGCACAGAGCAGATGGCGAGCTTTTAGACATGAAAAGTAAGAAAAAAATCTGAATCTGTCCAAAATAGTAACGACCAAGCGCTTCCAAGTATCTGCGTAAATTCTGTTTGGCTCAGTATCAGTTTGAGTATCGCACACGTCCACGAACGCTGGACACGTCGACCTGTTGTGTGATTCGTGCTATGGGAGGCTGCCTGATGGGAAAGTCACATGATGCGCTGAGTGTAATTTGAGGTGATACAATGGAGGACACACGCTGAAGGTGGAATGCAACAGGAAAAGATGACAACTGCCTGCACCGCTTATTTCAAGCATTCTTGCACATCGGGCACACACACACACGGAAGGACGTGTAAGCTGACCGAGAATCATTAGGTCTTGAGTCGTTTTCACACACACACACACACACACACGCACAGAGCTTCTGGTTAAATGTCTTGTTGCTGGTTTTGGTGTGGTGCAGGGAAAAATCTGGCTTCAGACTCTGCAGCTTCGCGCCTGCTTGTCTGTGCTCCAGTGTTTTTTAAGAATTCAGCTTAGAAACTGTGTGTGTGTGTGTGTGTGACTTTATGTAAATATTGTGTTTTCACAAAGATTTGCATGAAAACTTACTCCTATACAGCGTGTGAACAGGATGTTAATGTAAGAGCCTTATGAATGCTTTGACATGACGTAAGTTCATGAAAAATGTCAGATGAATTGAATGAATCTACTTCAATACAGTCATATAAATAAGCAGAGAGTGAGAGAATGTGTGTGAAGAGCAGCTTGGCAGTGAGCATCTGTACATATAGTACATATCCTCGCATCTCGCACCCTGGTAACCAGCATGCAGAAGAAAGGAGATGAAAGCAGACAGGGGTGGATGAACGGGAGGAACGACTTGCATAGAGCACAAGTCAAGGGAGAGGGAGGAGAAGAAGAAGTTGTATTGTTGAGGCTTTAACCATCTGGTTGAAGCATCTGCCTCCATCTGTCCGGCGTTTTAAACAGCTTTTGGCATTTATACCGATGTCTGATTTCTCTGACTAAATGACAACGCTAACGACTACACGTTCGTGTGCGGCGCACAGGTGGGCGGCTGCTCTCAAGAGAGGTAACAGAAAGCAAGAGGACAACATATTTTGAGTTTGAAAAGAAGAGGAAAGAGCCAGCGGGTGACATGAAAAGGTGAGAGGTGACAAGGAAGCAAAGGGGCCAGATGAGAAAAAAAAATAATAAAAAAGGCGAGAAGAGGCTGATACAAGAATAGGAAAGAGGCAGAAAAGGTAGTAAGCGAAAGCAGGAAGTGAAATTACAGACTGTGAGAGATGTCCGCTGTCGGGGGGACTCCAAAAGGTGTTTATCTTCTTTTTACCTTCAAAAAGCACAAGCATGTGTGCAGCTGGCAACTGGAAAAACAAGAAATGTGACTGTGTGTGTGTGTGTGTGTGTGTGTGTCACTGGTGGTGTCTGTCTGGATTGTCTCCTCTGAGCACAGCGACACAGCTAGACCTCTTCATTTCCAGTTGTCCCATGTCTATAGTTCACTAATGAAAAGCCTTTTGTTGCCTCAAACCTCCTGAGTGGCTCTGTATAGAGATACCGCCTGCTCTTTTTCAATGTGAGTGCGGGCAGCACCGGCTACCACACTGTGAATGTGTGTGTGTGTGTGTGTGTGTGTGTGTGTGTGTGTGTGTGTGTGTGTGTGGTACTACAGGGGCTAGAGCAGTTTATGCTCTCTATCGCTCTCCTTCTGGCTATTTTCTCTACTTATGAAATATTCATAATGTTATTCCGTGTGTTTGTTTCAGTTTTGGCCAGTTCTGCTTCAACAAACACATCCTTAATCTCTACATTTTTTTTTCTCCCAATAATACTTTAAATTCAACGCCACGCCACGAATTCATTAAACGTCCAAATTGTCCGTTGTCCAAATTGAGTTTCCCTGCAAAAAAGCCGTGTCCCGAGCTGTCCCTTTAAGAGTAGTGTTCCTTGCAGGGCTAACGTCATTGTCCACTGGTCTTGTTAATTTTTTTTCCCTCCTCCAGCTCTCAGCAGTGACCTTGGGAAGTAGACGTACAGTCTGCGCACACAGATGCGAGCGTGCACACTGATACATACACAGCACAGGTGTATACACAAACACACACACACACACACAGATTAATGATTCCTCTAAACACGATGGTTCTCTACAGCTCTCTGTTTCTCCGTCCCTCGTTTTGCGTCTCACTCTCTCCGTGTTGGTCTGTCACTCTCTTTCAACCCTCCTCTCTTTATGTTTCAGCTCTGTTGTTTGATTCCAGTTGCAAATGACTGGTTAGATGCTTTTGTAGCGTGTGTGCTTGTGTTCAGAAATGTGCAGCTGCTCACTTTTTTGTTTGTTTGTTTGACGCGTGCGTGGATTTGCTTAGTCTCTGCATTACATTACGCACGTGGGCTTTGGAGCACGAGAGACGATCACCCACGCATTTCTCCATGTCCAACTGACATATATTATAGTTGATAATGAGCTCTGTGTGTGTGCGCGTGTGTGACACGACGTTCACAATTTGACTGCAGGTATCAAAGTTGCTCTGGCGCTGCCCAGGCTGCGTGTGAGTATTTTGTATTCAGCACCTGACTGAAGGCATTTTCACTGGTGCTAAGGATTATAGAAGATTACAGCACTCCATTTTCTCAGGGCAAGTACAGCCTGACAGTCAATTCACGAGGCGCTCTGACAGTCAGGTAATTTGGTCTTTTCCTGTCGAGTCACTGAGTGTAATAATATCAGAAGATTAATACAACACAAAAGAACAGATTCCTGCTTTTTAACATGTAAACCAGCTTACAGCTAGTTAAGGAGCATGACTGGACATAAGAATATGGTCTGTGATTCACTTCATGGACAAAGTTTAAAACTTGTTTCAGTATCAAGGACGCTGCGCTTAATTTATTCTTACCTATGTTGTTAGATGATATAATAAAGTTAGGAACATAATTTTAAGTTCACAGACCACAAGGATTCAACTGATTTTGACATATTTTAGTCTTGGATCAGATCTCAGATCAGTTTATAGTTGAGATTTTACCTTAATCAGCAAGCATTTCACTAAATTTATTAGAAATATTTTATTAACAGATATATTCTTACCTGTCAATGAAAGTACAAAATATTTTATTTAGGAGAAAGTTATGGGACTTGTTGGTAAATAATTTGATTGGTAAACGTTTTAGTCAAGCATGTAAATATATAAAGGCTGAGCCCCAGACGGATGAAACAAATAGAGGAGCGCTCTAATCTAGTTGCAAAACACCAGCAAAGATGCTGATTTCATGAAACATAGCGATGTCAGCCTCTTCGTCTGTGGGGATTCTCTCTCTGCTGCTCTGCATTTGAACCAGACACAGGGTTTGTTCGTGCGTCAGTGGACAGTTTCATGTTGAGCATCATCACAGCCACCTTCAGATTATCTGACTCCAGCCTCCTCCACCTCTGTAAGGCTTCTTGCTCCTACACTTTTCACACACTCTAACCCGGTGGCAGCACTCGGCCTTCAAAGCGTCTCCAGCACAATGTTTACAAAGCAAACCCAGACTCTGGCCTTGCGTCATGGCGCCTCACACTGCACCATTTACAACCATGCTTAAGCTTCAACACAGGCTAGGTGTCAACTTGGACTTGAGTCAAGGTGGAGAGCGACTATTAATTCGTATTAATTGAAAGTGTGTTTGTGCATTCACATGCGTGTGTTGTGTGGGAAAGCCGAGGGAGAGATTATGTAAGGAAAGTTTTGAAAAGCGATTGTGTACGAGGCACCAGTCAGCAGCCGGAAGCTCTGTTGTGACGCAGGCACAGTAATGGACTAATAGACTTAGTCCTCCTAGAGACTGACTGGACATAATGGTTTAGAAAGTGTGACTCAGGGAGCTGAGGAAAGAGAGGAAGACAGGCTTACAGAGGTCAGGGAGAGGTCACGCTGAGTAGCGAGACGATGTCGTGACATGACCTCAGCCGGAGAGAGCGCAGGATGTGTCAGCGAGAAGAGGGAAAGTTGTTATAGAATTAACAAGTGGTTACAGCGGCTGAGCCAGAGACGGAAAAGAGACCCGGAAAGAGAGAGAGACCTGATCTAATAGACCTCCCACCAGGGACGAGGGTATTATGAGGGGAAGAGGCAGAGGAGGAGATGGAGAGGCTGACGGAGACAGGAGAAAAATAGATCATCTGAGTAAAACAGCAAGCGGAAAGCAGAGAGGGAGTGGGATGATCTGTTAAACTTAAGGACACACTGAAAGTGACAGCGGCGGAGAAATGACAGTGATGATAATTATATATAATAATGTCGGCTTTTTTATCTTGTGAATTTGCGGACCTGGAATACCAAATGAGATGCAGTAAATTTAGATAATGTTCCAGCCGTGATTTGTCTGTTTTGTTCCCTCGTGTGCCGAATTTTCACTGTGTGAATTGTTGTTGTTTATTCAACATTGTGTGTGTGTGGGGGTTTTTTTTTCTGTGCAGCTGTGGCCGCTCTTTTTAAATCAAGTTTATGATCAAGTTCAGCCGTTAAAGAAACAAGTCGAGTGTGTTAACGTGCACGTACACAGAGTCGAGGAAGGACCGGAGCATCTTGAGCAGCACCACTCAGAGGAAGTCTGTCACATTTCCTGTTTCCTTCTGTTTGCCTTCACTTATTATAGACAAGCAGTGCGTGCGTGCGTGCATGCGTGTGTGTTTGAAGGTGCGAGTGAACCACTGACTGTTAAATTTATCCGTTCGTTCGAGGCAGAGGAAGTGTTTCCTAATGCTCCCCCCTGTGATAGTGAGAGACTGCTCTCTTTGTTGACAACGCGGGGGTTATTCTGCTGTTAAATTATGCGTCATGTAAACACACACTCGCAGACGCACACAAGGAGAGAAGACCGACACACAGTTACACAATCCGCGGGAAGATGAATGCACATGCACACAAACACGCAGGGATGAGGAACACTGCGTGCACACATCCATTCAAATGCCTTCATGCCTTACAAGCATTTGTGTGCCTCCACAAACACACTTCCCTCTCAGTATCTAGGTCATTGACTCAGTGAGACTATTTAAAGTTGTGATGTGTTTACGTGTGTGTGTGCGACTGAGTATTTCAAGCTTTTAGTCATCATCGTCTTATGAGGATATCACACAGCGTCGCGGCACAGATGCAGGGAAATGAAGCGAGCAAACAGGACCACGTGGCCCGGCTCGTTGCCGCACGATTAACTGATTTATGGAGTTCGTTTATCACAGATCAGCTAAACTCCAATTGGCATTTATCTGATGCTGGTAATTAGACCAACATGCAGCGGCTCGGCAGCTCAATCAAAGTTTGTTTGTTTGTTTTTTAATTTATCAATCATTTGAATCCTTTCTCAAACCAAAATGCTTTTGAAATGTGTGGATTTGAGGAGTCTGTCTGTTTCGTGTTTGAGACTTGTGTTTGCAATCTTTAGATGTCGCTTTATGCTGAAATGAAACATCCATTTTTGACCATTTTGTGGAGACTTAACAGCTCATTAACCAGACCAGACTAACTGATCATGAGCTGGGCATTATATCAATATTATATCTATAAATCAATATGAGATTAGACCGTGTCTTTTGGATGTACCAGGCTGTTCCAGCTATTCTGCTATTTGCCTTTACCCACTCAGTTATTAAATGCACATAATTCATTATTATTATTTTTAAAATTTTCATTTGTCCAGATTGGCCAACTCTAGTTAAAGGCCTCATACATGCTAAAATATATAAATATAAATAAATATATACATTTTATATAAATATAAAATGAATTAATAATGTCATAATGATAATTACATTTTCTTATGTTGGGGCTGGCCAAATATCAATATCATTCATAGAAATCCAGCATCAGTCATGTTAAAACTGCAACAAATGCTCAAATATTTCAGTGTTTGCTAAACATCGCAGTGACTAAAGCTGATTATGAAGACCTGTGATTAGCTGCGTCACTTAATCCAGCCTGTGATGAGTTGTTATTGTGATCCCAGTTTGTTGCCGTCGATGACCCCTGTAATCCAGGTTTTATGGTCAGTCTCCTCCAATCATCCAGCCTGCATTAAAAACAAAAAGCAGCATTTCCTTATTAAACACACTCACACCCGAGAGCTGCTGTGACCTACAGATCTGTAGCGCTCGGCCCCCATAGCAGCTGTTTTGGGGGTTTAGTGCTTTGCTCAAGAACACACCCGGGAGCTGTGGAGCACCTTCCCTCTCAGTCTTTTTCCAATTCACCCCCCGTTCGCTCCTCTCTAACCCGCACTCATCTCTCCACCTCCCTCCTTTTTGTCTCTTTAACATCTTTGCCTTTTATTTGATCTTATCCGCTGTCCCCTCTGCTCCTTCATCCATTTTTTCTGTCCTGCTCTCTTCTCCCTTCCAAAAGAATCGCGTTATCTCTATTTTCACCTGCTTACCCTCTTCCCTCCTCCTGCCCCTTTGAGTTATTTCCATCCTCTTCTCCATTTCTCTCTCTCTCTCTCTCTCTCTCTCTCTCTCTCGGTCTTCTGTCTTCCTTACATGTGTTTTTTTTTTTTCTTCCACAGCTTGTCGTCCTCAACTTTCTCTCCCTCTCTCTCTTTCCTCTCTCCTTTTCTCCATCTGTCTCTCTCCCCCCCAATCTCTCCTCCCTCTGGTCCGTCTTTCTTCTGCTCTCTCTCTCTTTATCTCTGTCTTGTTGTCAAGTGGTGACTCACTAGAGGCGAGCAGCCAAGGATCTGGCAAACACACACACACACACACACACACACACACACACACACACACACATACAAACACACACATCCTGATCAGCCAAGAGTACAGCATGCAGGCCACATGCTGCACGTACTGCACACACAAAGGCACTGTTGAGGGCCAAGGGTATGGGAGACGGGTTGGACACAGTCGCACACACACACACACACACACTCTAAATGCTCTGTCAGCCAAGTGAAGAGCAGCAAACAGTCTGTTGAGTCACACCGGTGGAGCAGAAACATCAAGTGAAACCGCCAACACACACACACACGCACCCTCAGTGTCTGTTTTGACACCCAGTTGTGATTAGCAGCTTCCATGTCAGTGTCTAGTTTCTTATTACCCTTGTCTCTCATGTTGCATAGCAATCAGACAATGCAAATGCAGATGTAAATGCAAATATATATAGAAAGCATCTATACATAACACGGAAACCTGTGGGTTAATGTCTGTAAGAGTCTATTACAACCAAAGGTAACCAGATTTAGAACTGCTAAAAGTAAATTAAGTAAGTAAGACTATTTTTTAGCCACATAAACAAAATGAAATATATATTAATAATTTAAGCCAATGATCGAGCTCCCTCAACCGATTTTATTATGTTATCATTATCTAAGGCTGTGCTTCTCCTGTTGTCGCTGCAGGTGAAGAAAACATACAGTAACGGTACCTACAGAGCCGGGGCCATGAGACAGATCAGCCTGGTGGGAGCCGTGGACGAGGAGGTCGGGGATTATTTCCCAGAATTCCTCGCCATGCTGGAGGAGTCACCCTTCCTGAAGGTGAGTCCGGACAGGATGAATGGCAGCGATGCTAATCAGCGGCGGTATGTGTGGATGCATCGTGAATTTGAAAGCGACAGAGGTGTTCCCATAGGCTCAGACCCGATGATTGTGTATGAACGCGCAAGATAACCCACGACGGAAATAAAAGCAGAAGCTACGATTTATAATATTATATTGTGCCCTCAGCGTGAAGCCTATATCTTGCTACTGAAGGTGTGAGATGTGTTCAACACTAGCTTTTAGTAAACATTAACTCAAATGTGGAGATGTATCCATGTGTTCAAGTGGGCAGTGAATGTGAATGTGTGATTTACTTAAAGTAAATTGCAATAATCATGTTCCTGTGTTTGTAATAATAAGCGATAGGAGGCTCTGGATGCACAGACGGAATACTTTTTGGTGTGACTGTTGTTTTTTTTAGAATGGGTTTTGTTTACAATAACAAAAAAGATTATAACAGGTGAGTATCACAAGACTTATCCTTCAATTTCTACTTGAGTGAGGAAGTGTGGTGGCATCTCTTCACTTCTTTGTAAATGTGAGAGACCCAGCTGTAGTTGTAATGTTGTAATTGTGTGATGGTGTTTTGGTTTTTTTTCTTTTAAATTACTGATGTGTCACTTTCCCCCGTCTGTCTGGCAAGTTAGTATTTATCCTCACGTCTCCTGAGTGCTGTGAGGAGGATGTCCTGACCACCTCCTGCTTCTCTTTGTTCTCACCTCAGAGTTAAAACATACTTTTTTACACTCCCCAAAACATCCCGTTTCACTGGGTGCTAAATATTTGACTCACTGAATCTGGAGAAGACTCAGCCGGCCTTCCTCTCTGATTGTTGTAGTAACATCACGCTCTGTCGGAGGATTAGTCTAGATGTTATGTGACAGTGTGCAGTTGGCTGACACAGTGTCACACAACAGCTTCTCACTGAAATATAAAGTAGGCTTCACTTACTCAAGTCACTCGCTCGTGAATAGACTATTTATCCTCAGTGTCTGTTAATGCAGCCATAAACTAGATTTCCCCAAATATTCTGACGCATTTACACCACTGATTATTTGGACATGCCACAAACTGAACAGATGGAGAGATACTGCGAGACACAAACATAAACAACACACCTAATATTCTCAGTGGTGGCTGGCAGAGAAAAGGCGTTAAGTGGTGTGTCAGAGTGATTAGTTGCAGCCTCTCTGCCTCTTCTCTTCTCTGCACGGGAACAGGCCACCAAAACGCTGTGTTTACTGCTGTCCCTGAATCGCAGGAGTGACGCGCCTTTCTTTTGCTGTTCCGTGTTGACACTTCAAATCTCCTGCTTGCCGGCGTGGAGGAGTGGCGTCGTATGCCGGATATCAAAAGGCGCGCATCCCCTGGCGCTTCCTATCCGTCGAGGGCTTAGGCTCTTATTCTGCACGCTGTGAAGCATCTCAGGGAGCCAGTGACAAGTTTTGCCATGGGGGGAACAAATTGTGGCGCATGAGATTACTTTCTGAAAATCTGTGTAATAAATAAAATACTTGGCGAGTTGGTTTACAACTGAAAAAACAAGGGATGTGCTAACACGCTGCTTTGTTTGCAGCGGACTCTTCCGTGGGGGACGTTCTCCAGTCTGCAGCTGATGAATCCCACAGAGAGCGACGACGGTCCCATAATGTGGGTCAGACCAGGAGAACAGATGATACCTGTAGCTGACATACCAAAGTCCCCCTTCAAGAGAAAACGGTGAGTGCAGCAGCATCCGTGACATAAATACACACAAACAAACATGCACACACACACACACAGATGACAGCAGCCAATATTTTGGATCCTCCTTAATCACTGCAGTGGGACAGAGACAGAATTAGCAGGGTTTTGGTCTCGATGAATGTTGTTTGCATTGGCTACGATTCTCAATGGTGTGTGTTTATGTGTGTTTGTGTGAGTACCTTATTGAGCCAGCCATACAGCCCACAAGGACCGATTATGGCGGCGGGGGGGGGCAGCACCAAAACACACTCGAACGTTTGAAGCAGCAGCCGTGGTAGCAGCATGAAGCTTTGCTGTAGCCGAGCAGCACCAGATGAGGCAATTACACCCTCTCTGTTTGTCTCTGTCACAGTGTCATTGTTGCTCTGTCTCTGACACACACACACACACACACAGATGATTCCTGTGAGGGAGACCACGAGAGAGAGTGTGTGTGTGTGTGTGTGTGTGTGTGTGTGGTATGTGGCTCACCACTTAGATGAGATCATCGTTATGTTAATACAGTCGACATCAGACGCTACTTCACGTGGCAGCCGGCCAAGCGCAGGACGACACACACCACACACACACGTGCACACGTTCCCTCTGTGCAGCAGTGATTTCCCTCCATTGTAAGAATTTTTAGATTTTTTTAAAATAAATCTAATTACGAGTTTTGGAGATTAAACAATAAGCTTACTGACAGAAGAATAATCTTCAACTGTTTTTAATCAAGTGAAGAATAAATTGCCAACTGCTCGCTCGTTTAGTTTCTAAATTGTGTTGACTGATCTGTTTTATATCCTCGGTAACAGGATATCTTTGGGATTTGGACTGTTGATTAAAAAAAATAAAAGTGTTGGCAACAAGAGTCTTTTTTTCTCTTTCTTTCTTTGTTTTACAAACAGTTCAAGAAAATAATTCTTATTTCCAGTCATGCTTGATTTTTTTTTTCCTCAAAATTTAACCAAAAAAATCGTTTTTTACGACTTTCTTGACTGAATAAAAGGGGAACTAATGAAAAAAGTACAGTCCTTTTATGATTCTTGTCTGCACCTGAATTTAGCCTGTAAATACTGTATGTGTTGTTGCGTACACAAGGCCTTTGGGAAAGTCTGTGTGCTGTCAGAAACACTTGTGTAACAGCTGGGGCTGAAAGAATCTGTCTTTACAGAGACACAGATGAATGGAGTGAGAGAGAGAGGGGGGTGGTTACACTCTTCTCTTCTTTCTGCCGTGTTCTGTCTCATCACCATCACTTGATCATTAATTCTTATGAAATATCATGAGATATGAATACAAAGTGACGTGCACAAGCCAAGGTGTACTTTCCTCACCGTTGTGTTTCCCTCTTTTGGCTCCCACATCTCTCTTCAATCTCTCATTCACCTCCTCCTCCAAACACTTCTTCCCCTTTCTCTCCTCCACTCCTCCCTCTCCTGCCTCACGTCTTTGTCCTTGTTCTCCTGCTACCTCGTAATATCTGCCCCGTCTTTCTTTCTCCATTTCTCTTACAATCTGTCTTCCGTTTCCTCCTCTTGACCTCTCTTTCTCGCTTAAAGGTGATTTATTACAGAGTTCCTGTGCTGTTATTTTCAGGAGCTCTAGGAGTGTGGTTAAAGAAAGCACATATATTGAATATGGCACAGGGGGTGTGTGTGTTTTTGTGTACGTCTGTCTTTGTGAGTAGAGAAAAAGACATGAAAACAGTGTGAGGGAAAGAGAGAAGGACGTGATCTTATTTGCAGTGAAACCTTGTCTGCTGTTGTTTGACGGTCACGTAGTGTTGGAGGAAGGACGGCTGTATGTGAGCCGGGAAACATCTCGGAGTTCAGCTTCTCTTTCATGGTGGTTTCAATGAAAAGGTCAAGCTGTTATGTATTTCTGACAGCGCTGAGACTCTCAGTCTGAGAATTCAGCTTGATTATAGTGGTCAGACGATGAAACCAAACCAAAATATTTCAGCTCGTAGTCAAAGAGAGCCATGCTTCCAGAGATTTACAATAATTGCATAGTAACAGCAGCAACCTTGGCCGGCAACAGACGCAAACAGGACAGAAGCCTGAAGCAGAACACGCCGTTCCTGTTCGGATACAAATTGCATGATGGATGACAGTCGAGTCCATCAGGAGCCGCGTGGCTGCTCAGCCTCAAGTAGGGCTGAAATGATTTGTCTGTAAGTTAATTAACTAAGTAATGAGAAACTGCGCAATGTTGAGTCATTTTTTGAGTAAATATAACAGTGATTTTCTGATTCCAGCTTTTCATTATGATTTTTCGTGCTGTTGAAGGTTCAAGGTTTCTTTATTGTCCCAGCAGAGCTAATTGAGGTATAGCCAGCAGAACAACAGACACTGAACCTACAACATAATGACAATAGATACTAAATGCTACCTTTTAAAGGAGCGGTGTGTAGGATGTCAGAAATGGAATATAATATTATTGTATACGCGTTAACTTCCCGTCTTTTGGCATGTTACAACATCATCTTTCCACAGTAGCACAGAAAGGACATAACAAACATACTCTTGAGAGGGCCTTTCATGTGTTTCCTGGCCACCGTGGAAGGGGAGTCCGAGTGATATTCAGTGAGTTGCAGTCTTCCAACCCTCCACTTGGTGCCACTGAATCCTACACGCCGCTCCTTTAAATCCTCTCTCATGTGAAAAACGTTTTGCTTGATCAGCTGAAGAGGGTCGGTTTCTCTGCGCTCGGCTGAGTTTAAGATATCAAAGTGTCACATGGAAGTCAGTGAACATAACACTGAGGCCAAAAGTGTCTGATTCAGAGCTGAGTACTAAACATGTGTGCGGAAGATGTTTAAACATGGTACATGCTAAACAAATGGATTAAACTGTGAAAACAGTAATCCATAATAATCACGAGTTGGCTAAATCTGAAGTACCACCTTTTTGGGACTGTGTGCTGCAGCTTTGAGATGTAAATTCAGTGTTTGCTGTCAGAAACCATGGTTCCCTCTGTCTCTCTCCTCTCCCTCCTCTTTACACTCTGCCTTATTCCTCTGCTTCCTTCCTTTCTCCTCCTGTCTCCCTCCTTTATCTCCTCTCTCTCTCCCTGCCACTCCTCTCCCACTCATCTCTCTCCTCCTCTCGTTCTCCTCTCCTCCTCCCCCTCCCACTTTACTTGCCCATAAATGCACAGGAATCTGTCCTGGCGACTTGGTGCAGTACACACACACACACACGCCGACACGCTGCATACTGACATACATGGTGCCAGAACAACAGGACCTCACATATGGAGGACAGCTAAAGATGGCAGACTTCAAATGTTGGTGTAGATGTGCACGTTCAGCACTCCTCCCTTTACACTCACTCTTTTTCAGTGTTTCACTTACCAGCTTTCCTGGTTTTACATTCATTACTGTCAGCCTGCAGTCAGCTCAGACACACTGAACTGTGTGTGTGTGTGTGTGTGTGTGTGTGTGTGTGTGTGTGTGCGTGCGTGCGCGCGCTCTCTGTACTATTTTTCTCTGCCTCTTTCTTCCCCTTCCACCAGCTCCTGCCTCTCTCCTCTTATCTCCGAATGAATGAATGCACAATTAAGTGTTGAGACCGGGTAGTCTTCCTGCTGTTGTGTGTGTGTGTGTGTGTGTGTGTGTGTGTGTGTGTGTGTTACGCTCTCGAAGGAATCTCTTGCAGGCTCTGTGCATGTGTGTGTTTTATACTCTTGTTTGAATCTGACTGCAGCTCCAGTGTGAGTCACTGATCCAGTAGTGAGCTGACTGCAGTACTTCTATTGTTTGGCAACATGGCTTCGCGTTCACAGACTGAGAAGCCGAGGAGCAAAAGCACAAATATGAGCAAAGTGTGTATCTATGTTTACCCGTTCACTACATTTTCATTTTCCACTCAATGCAGCTCAGTTGCTTCGACACAAAGGGTTCAAAGTTTTTCACGAGTAAATTACTGATCTCCAATGTTTTTGTTTTTTTAACTGCAAGAATTTACATTTTTTGAATTAATGTGTATTGATCATCATCATTTTTGCCACCAGCAAACAAGGAAACACAAACTAATTCAGTTTATAAGAAAAACACATTGATCTAAAGCAAAGAAAAGCTCTGGTATGATCTCCAGCCAGTAAATATGGTTTTACTGTGCACTGTGAAACACCAAGTTAAGGTTGCTGAGGATTCTCTCACTGAATGCACCACATCATAGCTGCTCAAAGGCTGCAGACTAAAGATCATATTCATTATCAATCAGTCGATCTTATTTTTTGCATCTCTTTTGACTAGAAAATGTGAATATGTATATATTTTCAATTTAAAACTATAGATCAGAGAAAATCAGCAAATTCTCACATTATGAAATAAGCTATTTTCAAGAAACAAGAAAAAAAGTATCTCCTTCATATAAAATAAAAAAAATAATTTTTAGTATATCAAAATCAGAATCCGCTTTGTTTCGGCACATATGCTCATGCACACAAGGAATTTGACTCTGGCATTTTCTCATTGCTCTCTGTACAAAAAAGACAAGACTTAAGTATTTTGGGGTTTGGAGGTATTAATTGGAAAAGCTCGGGCACTGTTTTCTAAAAATTTAAAGACCAGACTGTTAATAAGTACTTAGCTGGTCACAGCCCAACTTGAGATGCTCCAACAGTACCTGTGTGCCTTAGAACAGTGTTTTATTATATACACAATCGTGCAGGGTTTCATCCGCTTGGCTCCTCATGTCACACTGTGGTGTCTGGATTACATCAGTGTCACCCAAGATAAAACCAATACCAGCAGATAAAGCCTGTCTGGTGCTTTTGTTTTGCCACAGCAGACAGGAAACAAGGAAATAAACAAAGCTGGGAAGTGAGCTGCCCACTCACCTTTAGTCATTTTCTTCTTTGTACAGACAACAGGGAAGCAGTGATGGGGTGGACACATTTTGTGTGTCTTTGTACTTTTCAGTCTTCTGTTTTCCTGAAGCCATCCTCGCTTGTGTCCCCGTTGTAGCTCCACCAATGAGGTAAAGAATCTGCTGCAGTCGATGCCCAGGACCAGCGAGCCCAGAGAGATGCTGTTTGAGGACCGGACTCGGGCCCACGCTGATCACATCGGCCAGGGCTTCGAACGTCAAACCACAGCAGCAGTGGGGGTGCTGAAGGCCGTACGGTCGGGGGAAAGGTAGGCAGTGAGGCAATATGTGATATGACGTGTGTAGACGCAACACACGCACCCCAGCAGATGTGTCTCGTAACCCATCTTACTCTGTCCCCCCTTGTTTTCAGCACGGAGCCTCCTCGTGTAACCAAAGACGTTGTATGTTTCCACGCCGGTGATTTCTCTCATGTAGTTCAGAGGCTGCAGTTGGACCTACACGAACCTCCGCTGTCTCAGGTTTTATGTTACACACACACACACACACGCAGCAGGCAAGACATTAAGCTCACACGTTAAACTTGCCCTATTAAAGCCATCCCTATGTATGAATTAGAAGTGTCACTGTAATGTAACACCTCCTCTGTAACATTGGTGTCAGATAGGAAGCGTTCCTGAAACGCTGGTAGTTTAAAATCATCTGATGTTGAATGCTGCCACCTGGTGGAGAAAAGGTTGAACCGTGGTAAGCTGAAGAAATCGTATGGATCGAAGTCAACATATCATTGTTTAGTTTACCTCATTTAGCTGGTGTAATTCATTCAGTATCAGTCTTTCTGTACAGGGAGTCCTCAATACATTCATTAAAATAAAAAATAAGACAATTAAAACACGATTAAGTCGATTAAATTCTACTAATTGAGTGCAGGTGTTCAGATTTTAGTTTTTATGTGAAAGCCTGGAGGCTGGTTTGTATCTGTGTAAATGGAAGGGGGTCCGTGGCATCTTAAAATTACACGCTGCTTTTGAACGCAGCATTTTCAGCTGCGGGAGTGCTCTGGAGATCCGGTAAATGTCAAGAGAGTTAGGTTTTATTTAGGAGTGCACATCGTCATTTCCTCCATCTAATCCCGTCCTCTCTCTTTACAGTGCGTGCAGTGGGTGGATGATGCCAAACTAAACCAGCTGCGTCGCGAGGGCATCCGCTACGCTCGCATCCGCCTCTGCCACAATGACATCTATTTCATCCCTCGCAACGTGGTCCACCAGTTCAAGACCGTGTCATCTGTCTGCAGCCTGGCTTGGCACGTCCGCTTAAAACAATACCACCAAGGGGAGGGAGAGGAGGAGGAGGAAGTGAAGGAAGAAGCGAAGGAAGTTGAGATAAAGGAGAAGGAGAGGGCAACAGTGGAGGAAAAAGGGGAAGACAGGAGGAGAGAAAAAAAGGGTGAGAAAGGAGTGAAGGAGAGGATAAAGGAGGAGGTTGAGGAGGTGGATGTGGTTGAAAATAGGACGTTGCCGGCTGTGAAAAAGGAGGAGCAACATCCACCCCTCTCGTCTCAGCCTGCTCCTTCAGTGGACTCGAATGAGAGCAGCGCTAGAGACAAAGAGGAGGAGACAGAGAGGGAAAAAGAAGGAGGGAAATCCAAACAGCAGGTTTCACCTCCTGCAAAGGCGAGAGCAGAACCTGTAGTGCCTCCTGTCTGCAAGAATAAATCCCCTTCACCTCTCCCTCCAGCCTCTCAGCCTCATCATCAGGATATTAAACCCAAAGCAGCATTGTCAAAGCACCTTCATCACCACCACCACCATCATCATTCAGACAGCAGAACAACGTCTTCCAGTACGAGTTCCTCCTCTTCAGCCCCTAAATCGCCCATCTTAAAGTCTTCCTCGTCTTTATCTCCTTCAGCTGTTACTCCCAGTCCATCCTCTACCTCCTCACCGTCTCCAGTTCCATCTGCATCTTCCTCTGTCTCAACTTCTTCTACGTCCGTCCTGACCAGTCCCAAGCCTGCAGTGGACTCTTTGTCCACGCCCCCTCCCCCCACCACGTCTTTAGCCTCCCAGCTGCCTTTCTCCCCCAAGTCAGACCAACCGCAGGACAAAGATTCACTTTGCCTAAAACCAGATGGCCCCTCAGATGCGCAGACACAGGCGCAGTCGGAAGTTCGGGCGTCACAAGGACCACCTGCTACGGATGTGCACACAGACGCCTCTGTGAAAACACAAGCTGACACACGGACACATGCGGCACCTCGAGCGCCAACAGACTCGCGGTCGCACGCGCTCCAAGAGAAATGGACTTATGGTGCGGATCCACAGATACATCCGCCACAGGAGGCTGCGAGGCAAGGGATCTACATGCAGCAATACGCACCCCAACATCTCCCACCTCCTCACCTCCCTCATATGCTTCCCCCCTCTTTCCCTCCTCTGCTGCCACACTCCCATCTTCCTCACAGACCTCACCTCCTCCCCCCGAGTCCCTCCCTCCCAGCCCAAGCTCTAAACTCTTTCCTCACTCAGAAAGCGCCACCCCATTCGGTTCACGTAAGCCAGCTTCACATGCATCCGCCGCACCAACCAAACATCACCACTCAGTCTCAGCCATATTACCAGCCTCCCCTCCTCTCCTGCCCGTCTCAGCAGAACACCCCCCTCACCAGCTCCCAGTCTCTCCCTCCTCACCTGTCTCACCATCACCAGTATGTCGCCCCACATGCCAAAACCTTCTTCCCCCCTCAGCATCCCCACTTCCCCTCTCACCACTTCCTCCCCACCCAGTCTTTCCTGTCCCAGCCCCCCAACTCTTACCCACTGCAACCACAGTACCAAACCTCAGCACCGCCCTTCTCTCACCCTCACCCTCCGCCTCCCCCTACCTCCTCCCCACCTCCCCCTCCTCCCTCTCTACCACCTCCTCCTCCCCCTCAGCCCTCCCCTTCTCTCCTCTGTGCTCCCCCAAAGCATGAAGAGGAGCAGAAACAGATTTTCTAGTAGTTTTTGTACATAAGGATGCTGTTTTTTAAATGACTGTATATGTACAAGGTTTTATTTTGGTTGTGTTGTTGTAAAACGATGTAAAAAGGAAATACGGAGGAAGACGGACGAGTGTTTCAGGTTGAAGACGGTAGATTATAAAGCAGAGTTGGACTTTATTTACCCCAGACCTCTTGACTGGACTAATTTAGATTGTACTGATGCTTCAGTTGTGCTTGGGTTCAAAAATATTGAGAATTGATTGTGTTTATCGGTTGTTTGTTTTTGTTTTTTTTTTTCCTCCAGTTTTAACTTTAAAGAAGACATTATTCAGGCTCAAGGTTCAACTGAGTTCCCTAGTCTGAGAAAACTGCTGTTTTTTGAAGTGAGCATAACTCTCAAATATCAGAATACCTGTGAGCAAACAGAGGTAGGAAGGAAATATAAGGTTTCTGTTGACATTGTGTCACATATTTATATAAAAAAGGTCATGATCATGATCTTTTTGTGAAACTTGCAGCTAATGCTTCCATTTTTGTGGCTTTTTTTCTAGTGTATTCTTTGTGCCCAAGACTGTTTCTGGTTTAATGATCAATTGTGATATTGTACGATACACCACTGTATTGGCATAATATTGCTACAGTTCCTCGAATATATTGTATCGATACATCTTGATCAATGCAGTATAACGCAGTACTTTTCCCTAATATTGTATTTTGAGCAATAATGCTCCGCAATAATCTGCTGACTTTCATTTTAAAAGCATTTCCCCATTATTTATGTGGTGACAAGTATCAGTATTTTTATTCTGATTTCAAAGCTATTGATAAAAAGCCAGTAATGTTCTTTTGAGTCACCGAGGAGTGCTTAAATGTAACTAACAGGTGTTTTAAGTGATTTTTCTAATCAGTTCCAGTGTTTTATTGTCCAAAAAGAATCTTAGTGCAGTTTTAATGCTACTAAACAAACTGTAAGCCCCATGTTAATTATTAGTCAGTATAGTAAACTACAGTATCCATTAAAATAAAAGTCAAAAGAGTCACGATTGAAAGGAATAGATTGACATTTTGGTAAATGCGATTTGTTTGCGGCCTTGCCGGGAGTTACATTATTGATACCTCTCCTGTGTTTGCGTGCTTAATAGGAAGTTATAGCCAGTAGCTGGTTAGCTTAGCTTAGCATAAGGGCTGGTAACAGTAGAGTCTTGCCATGTCTGTGAGCAGACGGGCATAAATTAACAAGATAGACCATGTTAATAAGTGATTTTTGGTGGTGTTGGTGGGAGCCAGGCTAGCTGGGTCCCCACTGTTGCCATTCATTGTGCTTACCTAAGCTAAACTGCTGCTGGTGGTAGCTTCATTTACCATTCAGACATCAGATGGTAACAATAAGCATATTTTCTCAAAGTGTTGAACTACTGCTTTAAAGTATCGCAATCATATTGTCCTTGTATCCCTCAACACCTGTGGCAGAGCTCTTAGTGTATTTTCGCTGGCTGCAGGATGTGTACCAGGGTCACCTAATTTTGGAAAACAGAGTACTTGCTGGTTAGCCAAGGACGAATTCGACCCAGCTAAGGCTGCTGCACAGACAGGCCTTCAGAGTCTCAGGAAAAGCAAACATTCAGGACACATCCACCAATATTTTGGTCTCCTAAAAAGAACTTAAATCTTAATTACCTGCGAATACCTGATCCACTGGTTTTAGTGGATAGTTTTAGGGAATTGTTCAGGGTCATTGAAATATTCCTCAATTTGCAACATTATATTAGTACCTATGCAGCTACATTAAGAGCTCACCATGAGTTGAATTTCAATCTCACAGCATCTGGATAAGACTAGCAGAAAGAGCAGAGCAATATAGTACAGATGCAGTGAGTGAAGATCTCCCAAACGTGACTCATTTCAGCACTTTGTAACATGGATATTTTAACCACTGTTTAAATGCAGCTGATGTTTTTTGGAGATACTTTGGGTCATGAATGTCACAATAATGACAATTTCAGGTTCTTCCAGGACTATTATGTTCATCATTCAGGCCTCACTACTTCTATGTGATACTTTTTTTTATTTTTATTCTCTTCAAACACATGCTCCAAGACAAACAAGGTACACTGTCAAGAGTTCATTCCCAAAGCACTATTTATCTCTTCACCAGAAGTTCAGTTTCCCCAGGGTGTGGAGCATCCTGTCTATTAAAATATTTTATTCATCAACCAGGGACTGGAGCGACCTCTTGTGTTTTAAAAGTACAATAAATTATTAACTATGAAGAATATATGTTTCTCAGAATGGTGAATATCTGATTTTTAAAGTCAGACTCTTCTGTCTCAGTGGGCGTCCCACAGTTGTGGAACTTTTGATGTTGAGAAAGTTGATGTCTTGATTTGAATATTAATATTGGAGTACAGCCCACTTGCTAATGTAGCCCACAACGTTCCCCCAGTGCCTGTCCTTAACTGTGAACTACATGTGAAATGGCCCAAAGCCATATAGAGAATGAGATCTGTCCTTTCATGGGAGTTTGAGTCCATTTTTACTTTTTTATTTTTTTATTTTTTTTAACTGTAAAACAAAAGTAAAGCCTTAATTTGGTATCTAAAGCTGTTGAAAACTGCGGTTGAGTTTGGATCAGTCAAATATTGTGGCTCAGTGGGACAATATCCATAAATGCAGGTTTGTGTTGTTTCATGATTAGAGTCACCACCAGCCTGGAAAATGTTTGAAAATGAAATGTAAAAACCATCAGCTCCTTTCAGGACTTCACTCTGAGATGGAACTCTTTACTCTGTGGCTTTGGGGAGAGTGAGGTGATAATTAAGCACTTGATGCCAGTTGCAAGGCGCTCTGCAGCTCTTTTTATGCTTTTGGGTTTCAGATGTTACAAGAACTGACAGGAACTTATCTATTTTTTGTACAAATGTGACAAAATTATGGCTGAAAGCAAAACAAGTCTTCAGGGGCTTGTGGTGTTTTCATAGAGTTTATTTATCTCAAGGTTGTTTTTTTTCTATTTTGTTTCTGTGATTTTTAACTGTCAGCACTGTAGTGTACATAAGAAGTTTTGTAAAGAGGAAAAAAAAACTTGTAGTGTGGTTTCTACTTTAAATATGAGCCTAGCTAATAAAAGGTTCAGTGTATGGAAAATATGAGTCCAAGAGTTGATGTGTCCTGGTCTGGTGTTTTGTTTTTTGTTTTTTAAAAAAAGGAAGAACTGAAAAAAATTACATATAAATCTTACCAAACATTTTTATTCATGTGGGAAACAGATGGGAGATTTAAAGATGCTCTGTGGAGTTTTTGACCACCAGTAGCACTATGGAGCAATGTTTTGTTATGTAAACAAAACTTTTATTTGTTTAGAGGAAAACTCCACTGGGCAGCTTTAAAAATAACAGATTTTACCCACTTAAGAGAAGCTAAAAAACAGTAAATATTAACCCTGACATATTAGATGCATACTATACATACACGGTTGATGTGGTGAATGTGTTAGTAAAATGTTACGTTTTTAGATTTTTAAAAAAAAAAAATTTTGAGTCAAAACAGCTGCATGATGTTAAAAGGACTTTTTGAAAGATGCTTTAAAGGTTCTGAGCTCAGGGGAACTGCATGATCACATGATAATTCTGTGGGTTCATCACTACAAGAAACTGCTTTCACATAAATGTAGCTATGTGATTTGATGTCAACATAAAATATTGATTATAGCCACTTTAAGGTATAAGATTTAATAGAAGGACCTGGTGCTCACCACTTTGCTACCATCACTGGTGCCACAGAACAACTAAAAACTCAGGTTTAATGTTTTAAAGTGTGGTTTGGCCACCACACTTCATCAAACAAACTATACCTTCACCTTTGTCTAATGTATACCTGCTTTTGTTCTCTCTCTCTCTGTGTGTTGCTCTTATGCAAGCCACCCACTCACTGCAGTCTGCAGCAATGAGCTCAGCAGTTTTCACCAGGCGAGATTTGAGTGGACAACTCATACACACCATAGCGCAGTGGCCCCTATAATTCAATGCTGGTGTTTGTCTGGTCAAATACACCTCACAACAGCCTTTTGGTCTTTCTTTCCATCTTTTTATGCACTCTCACACACAGCAGGAATGCCAGAGGAGCTTAGCTTGACCTTTACTGCAAGTGGGAGCGGGTGTCAGGCAGGAAGCTGGAGAAGAGACAAAGAGTTTTGGAGGGAATTCCTGGAAAAATCTCATTGAAACAGTGTGAGTGTGTTCGCACAGACTGTACAGTCTTTGTGCATACACCACTGAGTTTTCAAAGTCTAAATACCACAGTACTAATAATCTAGAAACAGCACTCATAATTAGTTTGGAAACTAATGCCCCTAAAACACTGGGCAGATGTTTTATTTTGCATTACCAATGGCAGAAGAACTACTCAGGTCTTTCTCACAGAAATGTCTATTATGAAATTCCATAATAATTAGGAACTGGTTTAACTATAAAGTCTAGTAGTTCCCAACGTAGGGTGCATGTAAGGGGTTGGATAGCTCCAGTAAAACTTATACACATTTGAAAACATAACAAAGGCACCCAACAAAAAAACGCTTTATTGGAAGGAGTCATGATCCAAAAAGCTGGGAATCACAAAGAGTTGTGTTTTATCAGTTTTTAGTGTTTTTGTTGTTTTTTTATGCAATATATTTATCTGCAAAACAGCTAGTAACTGGAACTGTCAAAGTGTTAGGGTGTAGGTTTAAACTTACTGAAATACTTAACTATGGTACAAACACCACAAGAATGTGCTTAAGAAATAGTATTAGAGTAAATACAATTACTTACTTTCACTGCAGCATATTACGAGATGTTAGCTGAAGTAAATCTATAACAGTCGCAGCTAGCATGATAGCATAAGTTAAGGAATTGCATACATGTGGTGATTACGAACTTGACTAGCCCAAGAAGCATTCTGTTACTCTACATCTTTTAAAAAAAACATGTTTATATTTTCTCTACAGCACAATTCACCCAACCCTGACCTTTACCAGCCCCTGCCTCTGCTCGTACAGGTAGTACACACACACAGACACACACACACACGCCTTTGTTGCTCTGATGGTGCTCAGTGTTAAAGGTGTGGTGTCTGACTCAAGCTGTTTCCACTGTGGAAACTGGCTTCAGGCTAGTTGGAGCTTTCTGGAAGTCCACTACTGTGCTGCTGTGAATCATTTCAATACTTTCAATTCCTTCAGTGAGGACGGTGCTGAAGCTCTGTGGACACTAAGACTGCAAATTGGAAATAATGACCTCATATGGTTAAATATCTGAATATAAAATGATGTAAAGTCGTAAAGCCAAGATTTTAAGGCTACTTAAAGGCAGAAAACACAAAGGCTTCACTGTCTGTTAGAGGAGCTGAAGTGTTCCTGAAAGGGCAGAAAAACACAGACACACACACACACACACACAAATACATATTGCTGTTGGCTCTGTGGTTGCTTCACAGTTCACTTCAGGTCACATCCCAGCAAGATTTCACCTCCCCAACAACCACAATGCTTTGTTTTGCATAGCCTGTAACTAATTTGATCCTTCTAAACACGGAAATGCTAGAGTGTAAATTCACATTATCACTCCCAACTCAAATTTGTTATCAGTATATCAGACAAACACATGGCAGTTGAATGTACGGAAACCATTTATTTGTTCATTTTTTAACAAGGGACGCATTATTATCAAACAATTTCAATGTCCGAACACATATTCTTATATTTATGTAGTGCAAAATAATGCAAAGAATGTAACTGAAATACTAATAAACAATAAAATGGCACAATACAAATGTCACTCATGCACTGTGTCAGCTTCTCTATAAAGCTGGACTATGAAAGAATGACGCAAACAGAAACCTCCAGCAAAAAGTATTCTGAGGACCTCTGTGTCACGTTTACACGCTAACACTGAATCGTCATTTAGGGTTTTCCATGTTTATCTGAATGTTAATTATTTTGGTCAAGAGTTTGTTCCTTGTGATCTTGGACCTTTGCACCTAATGGCAGCTTACTGATTTTCATGGGGCACATGATGATTTACATGGTACAAAAGAAACCTTGTTACAGAGCAGAGGAGGTAGCGGCTGGCTAAAAATGAACATCACAAGTTGTTCCAGGAAGCTTTAACGTCCCAGACAATTTCTTAAATTATCTGAGTCCTTGTGTGCTTTCAGCTGAAACCGAACTGTTGTCTTGAACACCTCTGAAGTTAATTTATAACTTGTGAAATAATATTCAGCCAGCTACTCGCCACTGCCCAGGAGCAAAAAAGAAAAAATTGCCACGCAATATCTGAAGCCTATGTGAGAAAACGTACACTTACTAATTCTTGTACCAAGAGTGAGAGTTAATGCTTAAAACAGAAGAGGTGCAGTCAAAACTGAACAAATACCATTTGGTTCATTAGAAAAGCAGCCATGCTACACAAAGTGAAAATAGACACTAAAAAAAAATACTGAAAATCATGAATTCAAAACAAAAGAATACAGTAATGTTTCTTCCAGTGTGGACTTCACAGTAGTCCTATGCATACACAGTTGATCCTCTTATGGCAGATTTTTTTGGGACTTCTTAAAGAAAACAGGGCGGTTTTAGAGATATACTGATCATTTTAAATGAATGGATTGTGACGGACTTAACAGCAGCTCTTCAGTTGCACAGTGCCCTCCACTGAGGTCTGACCACACTATGAGTTTCTTGAAATGAATACAAATGTCTGAGATGATGACTTGATTTCTTCTTGAGCCTCAATCTTCTCTGGAAACATAATCAAGCAAAACAAAAGCTCCAGTTTCATGGTCATACAAGCACAGATCTATCCTCAGCAATTTTGGTGCAGTGATTCATGTTTGAGGTTTGAACCGGCTGTTTAATCGCTCCTAGGCCTCTCTCCTCTCAGGGAAGATATTCAGCCCCAGCTCCACCAGCGCCCCCAGTAACATAGTCCACAGTGGTATGCACACAAATGTCAGCTTTACATCCGCCAACTTCTCCAGCTTGGCGCACAGTGTCAGGCAGAAGCCCAGCTTGAGCAGCATGGCTGTCAGGTACCAGGCACGCAGGCGCAGATCTGGGGAGCCATTGCGTGGGTCGTAGCCAGGCTTGCAACGCCCTGCCATCTTGATGGCAAGCATGAGGATGAGGATGCCATCAAAGACCCAGACTGGGAGGAAGATGAGGAACCAGTTCCACTGCACCTGGAGGGAGGAGAGGGAGAAGATCACTGTCAGTGTCAGTGTGATGGATCATTTTCTAGCTTGAGTGATGTAATGACAAACTTTATGAGTCCTGAGAAGAAAATGGGATTCATGACTGCAAGTCCAGCTGAATAGATCCCTGACATGCTACGACAGGGGATTTATAGGTATTAAAAGAAAAGACAATTACCTTCCCGTCCAGTTTGAGCACTAGCATGATGAGGAAGACCAGGGTGAAGACCCAGGTCAACAAAACCCTCTGAGCCAGAGACATGTCACTGACTGGAGACAGATCAGACGAGGAAACAGACAAACAGAGGCTGCACAGAAGAGACAGAGATGGTCAGATTCAATCAGACACTCATCATTATGATCCATGTTTGGTCTATGGAGTGTTATAGCAAGAAAACCCCCATACAGGAGAAGACAGCTACATTAAAATGGCGGAGAATGGCTATTTAGGACGTGGTATTGTTACCTACATCAAAAAACACTTGCTGGAGTAAATTTTATATTCATTTTAAAATTCATAGCTAGTTAATTAGCTCTCGTTTCAATGACAGCTAGCTTGTACAGCATCAATAGCATGTGTTAGCTAGCCGGTTGTTGTTTTATCGAGGACAAAGTCCGCCTTACTTCACTGTGTTTCTAGATCCGAGAACAGCATATTCGTCTCCCCTGATGTCTTACACTAAAACTCGTTACGTTTCTTATAGTTCACATATTCATCAACAGACGTGTCCGTTAACGATAACAGATGGAGGGATTTTTGGTCCGTTATCTCCGTTTGTCCCGCCCACCCTGGGAGCCAATTGGTACTTTTTTTCCTACGTCACAGTTGTTTAACGTCTATCATTCTGCTCTCTGACCGTAAAGTCGCTGTAAACGGGCACAATCGTTTTATTTTCCTTCCTGTAGTGAGTTTTAACGTCCACTAGAGGTAAGTAAAGTTCTTTCTATATCCCCGACTGTTGCGTTTACATGAGCTTTACCGCACTGCTACATAAAACTGGCTTATTTTGCTGTCTTATTTTCGCTTTTCGTTTAATTTGTTCCTTGAAGTTATATAATAGCTCGCTCTCATTTCCTTTCCTCTTCACGGGCCGTCCGTGACGTTTATCGGTTTAAAATGTAATGGCGCCTTTATTCGGCGGATTACGGGGAGGGTGTTGAAGTTGTATTTTTACACCGAGAGACACAGAAAGGGAAAAGCCACTGCTTCAAACATCGCTGAGCAGACACTGAGCATCTTTACTAGACTGCAGGCAAGATTGGTTAGCCCAGTGCAGCGCAAATCACGCTTTGAGAGCACAGTTCGGGGTCCGTACGGGGACTCGGAGCAGCCGTCGCTGTCAAGGAGGTAAGACTGAGTGGCTGCATGGCAGTTATTAGGATTTCAGTATTAGGGTCAGCTGTGTGGGCTCTTTGTGCCTGCCGGTAGCTTAGCTAACAGTGTAGCATGATATGAGCTAGCAGGAGAAGGAGGAGGAGAAAGAGGAGGAGGAGGACAAGCTGTGTGAACTGAGCCATGGAGACTGTCTGAAAACACCGTGGCTGCATCTACATGGAGGCTAGCTACGAGATTGGGTGCCCTTTTTAACTGATTTATAGCGCATGCACAGGTCGTGTCCTTTTATGGAGTGAAAACACTCAGTAACGTTAACCATATGCGACAGTGCCTTAGTGGACCTGACCACTGTAACGTTACTCACTCACCTGATACTACTGTACTTTAAGTCATTGAATGTCACCCTGTCACACCATACTGTACGTAACTACATTTGGCTGTTTTCTACTTTATTATGTTTTATTCTGTTGCACCACTCAAAATCTATAACGGCTTAAACCAACCATTATTTCCATTAGAGGTTCTCTCCCAGTGTATTTTAGCAGAGGTGGGTCACAAAGCCCTAAAGTTTTATAATATTAAAAGTAATAACTGAATTTATAAAAACATAAAACTGTAATAAAGTGGCAGTGGTGCTGTTTAACACAGCAAGTACCACTTATACAATACCAGTGACTTGTTTAGCCTGTCATGCAGCTGCTAATAAAGCAGATCATGAAAGAAGAACATTTCCTTTACTTTCTTCAAGGTAGTCATCTGAGGTGGCTGCTCATTAACTGTGAAAACATTGCATGGCTGGAAGATGGGGTTTTTTTCTTCATCAGATTTACACAGAACTGGTTCAGGATCTAAGTGGTTTACCAACTCAGCTAAACAGTTTCCTGAGGGGAAAGCTGAGATGAGACAGAGAAATACTGCGAATACTGGCATTTTAGTAGTTTTGTGAAATAGTAGGTTGTATATTTCATGGAAATCTCTGAATATATAATAATCTCTCAGGCTAGATTGTATTATATTCTGTCTCAGTCCTATCTCTACCTATATTGTGTCCCCGGAGTAGAAACTGATGCAGGTTTCAGCAGGCAGTCAGGCTCGGAGTTTGGCAGGCTGAGTGATTATCCAACACGGTTTTACCGTCCAGCCAGCCTGTCTGTTCCAGTGTCTGACTAACACTGTCATCACTCAACCAAATTTTCCACTGCAATCATAATGTGACCCCTAAATTAACCTTCCTCACCACCCTGGCCTGCACAGATCCATAACACACAACCAAGAGACTCAATTGAACCTTTCAAAGCTTCACATTTTTCTCTTGTTGGCCTGTAGTTTGTACATGACATATGAATTTCTTGGAAATCAGGGTACGGCGCACAAGCTGAACACACGTAAGTAATAAATCCTGTTCTAAAACAATGACGGCGACAGAAACAACTGTAGTGTCGTGTATTGTTGCAGCTGTTAAACATGACTGTGTTTGGACTGCAGCCAATATTTTACCATGTTTGCTTCACCTGCAGGCAGTCAGGTATGCTGTCAAACATGTGTGACGGCACTGCGCAATGTCGTATTCTGTGTTCTGCTATTACTAAAAATCACATACTTGGAATATCACTGGTATTTAATGAAGAATCAAACCTCCAACATGATTTAGGCTGAATCAATTCACATCACGTTCACAGGTTTCCCTCTCGGGCTACGTGGTGATACTTTTTATTCAGGGATACTCCCAACATGTGCCACGGTAGTTTACAGCTGCGTCAAAAAAACCCAAACTACAGGCTGGCACTTCAGTTAAACCCATTCACTGAAAAGACGGTTGTCAGTGAGATTAGAGATGTTTTTCAGCAAGGTAAAAGGAGCCTCGAGGTGCCCTTGAGCAAGGCACTTAAATGCAACGTGGCACCAAGCAGCAGGAAGCTGTGGTTGCACTCAGCAGAAGTCTGCAAACAGGTATTGTGTTTGTTGCCGGTTGACAGATGGGAGGTGAGCAATGGAATCACTGTTGCTGCGTCTTGCATGCTGACAAGATGGGTGATGTGTTACACCCTTTTTCTGGGATGCTTCGACAACACACCCACATACACATGCATTGTGGATACACAATGTGCTTGGCATTTAAGACATTGATTGATTGATTGTCACTTAGGCCAGTAGTACTTGCCAGTCAAAGCAGCTGTGCAGCAGTTAGGCAGTGTTCATGAACCGGTGGCCGGTCAATGCAGTGCAGTGTGTATGTGTGCGTGCATGTGTGTGCATTTATTTGCATATACATGCATTTGCACAAAGTGATTGTATTGGTTGACTGACTGCTCGATTGAGTGTCTCAATGTGTGTAATTGTAGCATCCACAGATCCAGGCTGCTGTCTGTTGTCTAAACAGCGTGTTCCTTTGTGTTTCCTTGTATCATGTGTTCTCTCTGCCTTTCTCTCCTTTACTTACTGTCCCCGTCTCTCTTTCTCCTTCTTTCTGTCTCTGTCTGTCTCTTTGAGGAGCTCTCAGACGATGCTGTGTGCATTGTGCAGCGTGAATCCGCCTGCAGAGCTGGTTACATCATCCGCTGCAACACAGTTACATCACACACTCGACTGCCATATCGTCTTATGTTAGAGCTGCAGAGTGGCCTGCAGGGCAGTCATATAATTCATAGCAATATAGCCGTTATCGAGCGCAAGCCGAAAGGTCACACGGAAAGGTCAAGTGGCTTTGCAGTCGCTAGAGAAGTGCCACGTTACGAGCTCAGCTGTCCTGTGGTGAAATGAATGGTTGTGTTAATGATAACGTGGAAGGTATTTTGTTAGGATGAGCCATTGTTGCATAGGTTAAAAGTATGAAAATAAGATTTACAGATAAGATGAGAAGGCTGCACCAGGTACAGTGTGACTCTGGGCATGATCAGGCTTTCCCTTAAATGTAGAAATACACCAATATGGTTTGTAGAAGCCAATGAAAATAGTGTGTATTGTCCTGCAGACACAGACCTTTGTAACAGAAGACATTTGCATATGTAACCAGTAGGATAAACCACCAATGTGAATATTAAAATGAATGAATTTGATTTAGTCGCTTTGGTTGATGTCCTGGGTCGTGTGAACCGAACAGTCATTGTCACTGTTTTTAGGACCGCCGTTGGTTTTCCTGCGATGACTACTGTAAACAAACACTGAACAGCTAATTAGTGGCTGTTTAACTCAGTGAAACCGACGACAAAATCTTCCACAGATCTCTGTAGAATCTCAGGCTCCCGGCCTTTGTGCACTTGTGGTCGTGTTAGACGAGCAGAATGCACCCCCTGCCACTGTGATAATAGTCTTCCGTTAACTTGGTTAATGGCCCTGTGTTTCCAGTTTGTGTGACAGGTTTATCTGTCAACCGCCACGTCGATGTGGCGTATATTACGCAACTGCAACAAAAGGCGCAGCCGTCATACGCACAGCTTACACCTGCATCTCTCATTAAGATTTAAATGCCAAATAAAGATGCATTTAAATGGAAACGCCACTTCCTTTTGTAATCCCTCCTCCTCGTGTGGCACACTTATGTGACTGTGGATCATCCTGAGATGTCTTGCCCTGAGGAATGACAGTGGGACTTTTTAGGTGAAGGTTACCTGCCTTGCTAGCCTGTTATTACCAGGAATGTCATTCTGTAGGATAACTGATTGTGACAACGAAAACATGTTTGGGGTGATTATTAAGATGAAAGAGGAAGATGATGATGGTGATTATGGCCACAAGAGTTACATTGTTAGAGAAAGTCGACTGTTTGGGTGTACTGCCTGATGTTCATTACTGTTTCTGAGAATTCACTGCGTGTGTGTTTGTGCGTGCATGGGTGTGTTTGAAGCTCGGTAAGAGACACATGCTGCCTTTAAGCCTCTTTATGCAGGCTCATCATGTGGACACCAGCCAAAGCCCAAATTACACAGTGATGAGAACGCTCGCACATGTTCTCACACCCTCTTCACACACACATACGGATAAACATACACTGGAAACCACTTTCATGCATGAAATTAGATATAGTTATTAGACTTGGATAGCTTCAACACACACACACTGATGTTGTTGCTTTGAATCTCAAATGTGATCGTCACAGGCCACACAGTCTTGACCGTCCCTCTCTCTTTGTTTTCCAAATGTCCAGCTCCCGTCCTAATTTGGCTGTGAGGACGTATCGCCAGTCAGCTACAGCGCCTGACCAGAGGTGAGTCCCTATCTGTGTGTGTACGTGTGTGTGGGGGGAGCTGGTGTATTTGTGTGCTCATCGTGTGTTTACTAGTTTGCCCACTCCCCCACCCCCCCACTGCCCACAACTCCACATAGTCTGTTTTTGTTTGAGCACCACATGCTTCAACAAACCCCTGTTCTGTTGCTGTGAGGGTGTCAGCTGTCTACACATGCTCACACATGCACAGGCACATATGCACACACACACACACACACACACACACACCAGTGTCCCTGCTCAGACAGCAACGGTAGATCATGAGTACAGTTCATTATGTCTGAAAGAGAAACACAGATGGAAAAATAGGAGAATGTGGAAAGAAGTACATACTTCCCCTCTGAGGAGAGCATGCGGGACTTTTTGTATTTGTGTTTGTGAGTGAGTGTGAACGAGTGCGTGGCATATGTGTGTTTGCACGTCTCAGCTCTTTCGGTTCGTCTGTGGTTACTGGTTTCCTATCCAGCAAATGCCCACACAGAGGTGGCTCCGTGGTCCTACTCAGTGTGGTCAGTTTGCCTGGAAACGTTGTGCATTTGATATGACTGTGGAAAAGACTAAACTTTCACAGAAGCTCACTGTAAGGATGTTCAGATGAGATGTTTTGCACAGACATCTCTGAATTAGGATTTAACAAAACAGGTTAAAGCGCGTGTTGCTCTTTATGTGCAAGGAAAGCTGGAGGTTAACCAAGTTTAACAGAAAATCAAAGATGTCTATGTTGACTACAGGACAAAGCATGTTTAATAGTCCCTGTATTCCTTTGAGTCCTGTTTTATATGTTGTGGCTAAAACTGTCTTGACTCAGCTTTCTGTGCTGTGCTGCACTTCGCTACCAAACAGACGCCATATTGTCTGAATCTTCCAGCCATCTGCAGGAACATATTTCTCTTTTTTCATTCATGCTTTTTGTTCATTTTGTTCCGCACAAAGTGTCACTGCCTTTCTTTCTTTTTTCGTTGCTGTGTTGCTGAGGATGTGGCCGTGTTGTTCAGGATGTGGCCATCTTGTTGTAATAAACATGCTGGTGAATTGATCCCTGCGGTGTTAGATTAAGACGCGTGTTTGGTCTTGTGTTGCAGCCATGTTGTTGGTGCGTTATGAGTCCATGGGGGATTTACCGTTATATGTGCACGACACGGTAAATAACTAATGAACTAGCTAACTGTAGCGTGCGTGTGGGTGTGTGTTCTATATGATCAAACCCCGTATAGGTCATGTGTAGTGTCATTTGGTGTCACCTGAGATTGTCAGGGATTCACCCTACATGACGGACAACACGATCCCCGTCTCCCACCAGCCCTGCGTGTCACACACTCACTCTCAGAATCCCCCTGACACCTTCGACCCTTCATCGTCGATTGGGCAGTGTCATATTTCCTGTAGACACACACACACACACACGTGCCCCCTCAGCTCAGCGATGTAACCTGCGCCCGTCATGAAATATAGAGCAGCCAGAGAGGAGGGGGAGCAGCTAGTGTTACACATCACGAGTTACCAGACTCATGAAGGAGGTCTCCTCCTGTGGCCAGAGAAACATTACACTGATAGAAAAGCAGCAGTCCTAAAAAAACGTTTTCCACTCAAATCCTCTCTGGTCTGGTATCTCTCTCTGATCTCCTCAGTTCCTGCTCTGCTCTCTAATTTGCTCATGCAAAAACCAGCTTTGTGGTCAGCCCTGATACTGATTAGTGCTGGAGTATATTTCTTTTGAAACCCTCTATGTTTCTGCTTTGTTGTGGGGTTTGATGATGATTTCTCTAAACTTCTGCAGCTCCTCTCGCAGCCCTGAAAGTCACGCACCGGTGAACTCTCACTGGAGGCTTTCAGCTGATCATGAGACATGAGTTTCACAGCCACCTTCGGCTTTCCTGGCTTCTATATAGGATGCAAATGAGGCCTGTCACATGAAGCCTCACACCAACTCTAAATTTAAAACCTAACGTGACTCATTTTAAAGTTTACCCAACTTGTAAAACCTGTGATGCTGCTGCAGCGTCTACAGTTACACATCACAGGGCCCAGGAAACATGCACTGCACCGCCTTAGTGTGTTTCTGCTCTGCTCTGCTGGACTTTACATCATAACACAACTTTGATAGAAAGCATGTCTTGAGGTATAGCTTGGAAAATCAAGCTGCTGTATTTTCAAAATATTTTTAAGTACCATGTCACCTCAAGATGTCGTGCCTATAATAAGCATGGTGTCTATAATTGAGATCTGAATGGTTGTGGTTTGCATTTAATCAAATCAGAATCCAGCTCCTGAATCTTGTGTTTTAGTTTACCACAGGAGTCAGTGCAGGCTGTCCGCTCCATCAGTGTATCCGAATATCATGACTCCTGTATCCTTTCCCCATCTCGTGTTCATTAAGCTAATCTTTTAACACCCCCTACTACTGATTAACAGCTATGGTGTGACATCGGTGCGATCAATCAGCCACATGCTGAGCTGAAAAAGCCAAATCTTGATGCAGTGAAACAGTCGTGCTTCATTTAATAAATATGTAATGACTGGTTGTTGTCTTATCTAGAGCAAACACTCATTTTCTCTAAAGGTTAATAAAGTTCTGGTTAGATGGGCGGCCTCTACTTAAAATGCTGTGGAAAACAAGTTTTTAAGAAGCTAAAACCTAGGCTCAGGTTTTGTCAGTTGAATTATTCGTTAATTAGCGCAGTGACCACCTGGATATTAAATACAGCTGCTGTAATAAAGAAGTGAGGAGATAAAGGATTCAACAGAGAATCATTAGAGGCAGACCTGCACAAATGAGGTACTTCACCAACTTGGAACCAAGTGCTAACCGGTCATTGGAAAGCACCACTCGTCAATTACAATAATGTGAGACATCAAAAGTGAAAATGTGTGCGCGTGTGTGCATGTGTGTTCATCTCAGAGAGGGTATGTCAGACCAAAAACTCAGAGAATGGCAGGTTCCTTAACAAAGTATATTGCAGCAAATGTTTTGACATTATTGAAAAAGAAAACCACAACTTCTACGTACACACACCCATTTTCCACAGCACATACTAATAAACACACATACTCGCCACACCCTCACTCATTTGGCTGTTGTGATTTCGTACCTGTGTTTGTTTATCTGGAAAGTACCAATGGAGAGTTCTACGGTGTTTTTTTTTTAATGACTGCGTGATTACAAAAACACAAACACAGACAAATGTTCAAGGCAAAATATAACTCTGCGTGTTTTCTCAGTGTTCTCGGTGCTGCTGACGTCTTTGATGAAGCGGTTGTGGTACCCACGCCGGGCTCAACATACGCATACAGAGTACTGGGTCAGACTCAGCCCATAGGTGCAAAAAACATTTGGCCACCAATCACAACAACAGGGTTGTTTTGACCTTGCTTCGGTGTTCTGTGTAATTTCCATTAGAAAAATTAAATGGATTTTGTTGTTATTTGTCATCTTTTTAAAACCATAAATATTAATCTTGATATGTACATCGGGTTATTGACCCGTACTAATATATGGGTATTTAGACCCATAAACAAACATCATTCTTTGCTTCTTTCTGCCAAGGGGGTTGTTATTTCTACAATCCAGATACCATCAATTTTTAGCTTTTTCTGCTCTGAGACATAATAACTGTCTACACACAATTAGAAATGATTTGTTTTTACATCATTCAAAACATTTGAGGTCTTCACTGGAATAAACCCTCTGATGGTTAAACATTGTGGGGTTTTTTTGTTTTTTTTATGAAGCATCACATCCTATTTTTCTTGTTCATCTCTAACCTCCCATGAAGGCAGCATGGAGATTACCTCACAATCTCCAGTGATGGAATATACCCAAGTATGTTTACTCTTCACTAAGTAATAAGTAGTTATGCATGTGTGCAGTCAGCACGGCGATGCTACCAACATATTGTGATCTTATATAATATGGTGTAATGTCTTAAATTGAACTATTAAACAATGTATAAAGTAGTTAAGTGTAGCACACAAACACTGCATTAGAAAGTTGACCCTCTTCTGCCACTGACGCCGATTCCTATGAATGTTTGTACAGTAGCTGCAGGAGACATATGGCTAATTACACTCAACCATTTCCGGCTTACACAAGGACACACACACACAGCCACAAAAAGAACCCTCTTATACTGTGGCCTACATAACACACACTGTCTTACTTGACACTCTCTCTTGCTCTCTCTCTCATTCTGTAAATGGGTCAGTTCAGATAGTCTACTGGACAGGCAGACTTTGCAAGAGTCTGTGTGTGCGTGCGTGTGTGGTTGTTATTAAAGTTGTCAAATTCTTTGAGAGCTTTGTAATAGGGTGCGTTTGTGAATGAAGCTTCTTGTTGATAGGCGTCGGCAGTAACCAGAGTTACTCATATGAATATGAACTGGGCCAAGCTAAATAAAAACAACTGGGAACAAACACAAACACAACTTTTTTCAAAAATACATGATCTTAAGTCTAATCTAAAATCTGAGAGGTTCACCGGAAAACACTATGCCTCGTCTGCTCTACAAAAACCAAGACTAAGAATATACATTTTTCCGAGTGTGTGTGCGTCTGTTGTCTAGGCTTTGTTCCCTAAATACTCTTTAGCAAACCGCAGTGTATTTTGGGAACTCTGTGAGTGTGTAGTTATGGAAAAAAAAAAGTTCCAGCCTTATTCTTCTTTTTGTTATGTTTTCCAGCATGAATAATAACCCAGTAGTTTACAGCTAATCCTGCCTATGAAGCCGTATTAGGCGATAGTATGTGTTTTTGTCATCACGCTGAGGTATGATGGAGGGATTCTGAGGCTTTGAACAGGGAGGATCTGCCTGGTTTTCTTATGTCTGGACGAGGATGATTTCAAGCCTTGACGCTGTCAGAGAGTCTTGGAGTTAAAAACAGAAAACATTGCAGTTTGTGGTCCAGCCCCACTAATGACGGGGTGTCGCTCCCACTGGTCTATCTGTCTCGATGGATGTCTGTTTTTATTCTCTCCTCGTCATGCTTGTCATTGTTGTTTTGTCGTTTTGCAATCTGACAGCTTGTTCACAGCGGGAGTTGTTAGCAGTTGCTGCTTTCCAGTAATTGGACACTTCACAGTGACGTTGGTCTGATCTCAAAATACTGTTTATTATGAAACCACACAAGAGAAATTGTATAACTATAGTTTTTGTGCACCACATCACCCCGTTGCCTCCTCGTGTTCATCTAAAGATGTACTTTTAAGGGAAAAATCAAATAACAAAGCCTAACCCCAACCCTGAAAGCATTTTAAGTAAAAATGCCAACATTCTCCGGTTGCAGCTGCTGAAATATGAAAATTTACTGCCTTTCTCTGTTTTATGTTATTGTCTGAGACTGTGTAATTAACTGAAAATATGTTTTTGATATGTGTGTATGGAGAACTGTCCCTTTTCAAGATGAAGCAAACTGAAATTCAGTGCAGGAGAATCTGTTCACCTGTTTCCTCTTATAAAGCAATTAATAAATCACTTATTAGCCAATACTGAAAATAATACAGTGATCTAATTGTATTTTCTACCCTTGGGAAAATGTGTTGCTGTAGACTTTTACTCTTTGTGAACTTAAAATGCTTTTTGAAGTGCCACCTTGTAAGAGTGACAACACCAGCCAGTTCCCAAGAAACGATCAGGTAAAATCCTTATTGTCCTAACTGCAGAACTGAATTGTTTGAGTCCGTGTCAGAGCAGCACATAACGTGTGTGAATGTGAATTCAGAATGGGCATGAAACTCTCATATCCTGCTAAGGAATAAACTCTTCCTCTTTCTCTGTTTATTAAGAGAGGAAGAAGAAACGTGTCTTGCTCGATCACACTCCATATGGTGTTTTCTCTTTACAAACACCACGTTCTTTATTCCTGTCTTTCACTGCCCGCTGTGAGGTTTTTATATGAAGGTCTTTGAGGTCTTTGCTTACACTGTAAACCCATTTACTTGTGTAGCCACTGCACGTAATAAACCAGCACGGCCCATCCTGTCTTTTATGTTTAAATTGGAAAATAGTCTTCATTTGCATTTTCATGATGTTGTGTGTGTGAGGAGAAGTGTGGTTCAGCAGAGAAAGAAGGGAGGGAGGAGTGATGATCATAATCGTAGACAAGAGCAAGCAAGAGACTCTCTTCCTGTTGCTAAAAATGTCTTTTGCCTTGTGGGGCAAAAGTCTATATGCACACACACACACACACACATGCAAAAATGCATTTACACTCATGCCTCAGCAATGAGCAGCATGCATGCAGCATTAGGGTTATAGGAACTGGGTTCTTTGCAATTTTGTGGCTGTGTGTGTGTGTGTGTGTGTGAGCGCGCGCTCAGTTAATGCTACTAGCAGCCTCCTGCGCTTCATGTAAAAACCGTTCACACTTGCCTCAGAGCAGAGCATTTTCTCTCCTTCCTGCTTCTGAACTTCTCACATTCTTGACACACACTGAGCTTGGACTTGCTCCAACATGGCTTTGAACATGAGGACTTTGACACACACACACACACACACACACACATTTTCACACAGTCATACTCATGTATTTTCTTGACGTGGGGACTTTATCACACCTAAAGTATCGTGGTGTTGCTGTTGGCAGATAAGCCGTGGAGCTGTCATGCACATTTATTTCAAGGTAAACTGTCATCAAATGGCTTTTTTCAATATCTCCAAAAGAGCGGCACAAAAATGTTTGGACGTAGCTTCACTGAAAACGATGACACAGAAACGTCTGGGAAGTACCAGTGTCAGGGGTGGACGAGCCGGCAGACTGAGGCAGGCAGTGCAGACAAGCCTTCACATGCTGAGCAGGACGTCTTAACTCTGCCTTGTCAGATTTTAAGGTTTAAACTTGAGAGTAAAAGCAGGAAAAAGGAGAAAAAAATGTCTAAGCTGAAAGGAAATGGCACACTTCATTTTCCAAAAAAATGTATTTTTGCAATATTTCATCGGATTGAGTAATATTTCCTGAGCAATAACGGAGCTGACGAGAGCACTGAAAGCTCCCACTGCCCCCTGAGTCAGCCTGGCCTGCAGCCGCTGCCCTCCATCACTCTCCATCTATCTGCTCCTCCATCCCGCCCACTCACACAGCAGGACAGTGCTGCACTTATGTAACCAAGAAATAGAAAGGAGACACAAAGAGACAGCGAGAGGAGGAAGGAAGAGAGGACGAGACAGACGGAGCGAGAGGAGAGGGAAAGAGAGTGGCTAACCACGAAGCGTCCATGTTTTCCACTTTACAGCTTCTTATTAACTGCATCTCCTCCTCTTGCTCTTCCTCCTCCACCAAAACAAGGTTTCTGCTTCTAATGTTTTTACTGACATCATCACTCACAGCCAATGCGGTTACAGACTGCTGCTTCATAATTAGCTGATAAAAGATGAAAACTCCTAATTGTTGTTCTCAGCTTCGGTTTTAATGCTCAGGTGTGTTCAAGTGGATCCACCTGCTCCACTCAGGTCCCCCACAACAAACAAGCTCCATCATCCACCTCCATCACCAGGAGATCCTGTTTCAAAGACCGCTTACTGTAATGACACACTGACTGTAACACTGACACACTGCAGGGCCTAATGTACACTCTGGATACAGTCACAGATGTATGCAGGCTCTCTGTCATGTGAATTTCCCATTAGGATTGCAGCGGGATACTGGTTTCATGGTATACCACGGCTTGAAAATCAGTGGTAATCATGCAATGTTCATTTACTCATCTAGAGTATTAAGTGCCAACATATTGTGATTTTAAAAATGCAACCATTCCTTTAACATATCCCTCACATATGACACTCAGTTAAATCACTCTGTATGTGCGTGCCTGCGTCTTCTGCAACTCTGTATCTTGTGAGGTTTAACTGCGTGTGTCTGTGCATGTGTGTGTATTTATGAGCCTGTCTTTTCCAAGGCAATCACTCACGCCCAAACCACCGCAAGGGATCCAACAGCCGTTCCCAAAATCTTCCCTGGAACGTGTGCGTCTGTGAGTGTGTGCGTCTGTTGTAATATGATTCAACAACCATCTTTAAAACCACCACTATTGGATTGATTATTATCCCCATGCTGCCTCATAGAGCGACTAATAAGTGTGCGCGCGTACGTGAGAGAGAGAGAGAGAGAGAGAGAGATTCAGGATCAAAAGATCAGCTGATGAGACGTACATCGTGTGTGTGTGTGTGTGTGTGTGTCTCTGTAGGAGGAGCAAAGTGAACGCCCTTGCACAAATCTGAATAATCATGTTTGTGTGTGTTTGTGTCTTCCCCTCCCTCTCTCCTTCGTCAGTGGTCATGACACACCTTCCTGCCAGGTATATAGAGCTCCTCTCACTGTCCTCATTATCCCGTCACTCACGCTGCTCTCTCTCTGTGTCTCGCTGTGTGTTTTCAGTCTAAGATGCCCTAGGCCGGGAGAAGGGAAATGTAAATGGCTTCCAAAGTAAAAGATGCTGTGGTGTGGTACCAGAAAAAGGTAAGGCGCTGCACAGTTCTTTCATTTTCATGCTGGTTTGGTTTTTGCACATTACAAAATGAGAAAATAGTGAGAAGCTCTGTGCTTGATTCTGTTTTTCCATATTTTTGAAGGATATTTTCTAAAAGATTTATATTTCATGAGGATTTTAACAGGATAACATGACACTGAATGGTACTGATGCAGTTATCTTTAAATATTTAGCTCAGCTTTGCATCAACTGGGGGGTTTGTTCACTCCAGAGAGCCAGAGGGTATTGTTTATGAATTTAATAAGCAGCCCATTGCTGCTGTGAAATATTAAAGACCTTTGAAAGTTGTTTAGCCTTGTTGTGTGCAAGTGTTTTTACACACACATATATGGACGTGCATTGTTACACAAAAAAACTAAAGACGAGGGACTCCTGAAGCAAAACAGTGTTTACGTTTACCAAAAAAGGTCATTTTAATGGCATAGAAATAAAAGAATGGACAAAGATGATGGACAAAAAAGGAGAATAAGGTGAAATATATAAATGATATAACGTTTCTGACAAAAAATTATGAAAATGAATGCAAGATAAAGTTTCCCTCACTAGATTTTTCTGAAGCTTTCAGCAGCATCTCAGTTTTCCAAAGTTTATAGTTTGCTCAGTTCACGTGAATATGGAACTTTGCTCACGTCTGTTCAAGTTGTAAATGGTCATAAATGGTAAGAGATTTTGTTAAGTGTCCGAGTTTAACAGATAATAATAATGTAGACATAGACATGTGATCGCCTACACTATTTTAGAGCCACTGTATGATTAAGTTAAGGTCATACGAAGGGAACTAAAACCAAGAAATAAGAAGTTTGAAAGAGTTTGCCCAACCAGCTGTGGTAAAAATGTGTCAAATTCAATTTCTGAAGTTCCCGTTAATGCACCGTGATATCTCGGCTACACATCTAACTACATTACACAAAACAGAAAGATTTTAGATAAGGATGACGTGAGTTTTGCAGCCACAATTTCTACTGAGTAACTGAGCACTGAGCAAGTTTTAAAGTCAAAATTATCCGCATTTTTGGCAGAAGAGCGATGTTATCTCAGTGTCATCTCTGATTCACCACAGACATCTTTGACATTACACTGCTGCAATTTCTTGTTACTTTATATCCCCGACACATTTACAGATATCGATTTATCAGCCTAGCCTTGCAACGCTTGTTCATTTTTGTCCTTTTAAACAGAAACTGGAGCTGGAGTTTAAAGAAAGAGTTGATATATAGACTGTTTTGATGCAGTGTTTTGGCCGTGACCTCTTCAGTGCTGTCAGCAGCAGCAGAGTCGGGCCGTTTGGCACGGTGTAAAACCGGCCTGGTGTTGTGTGTCTTCTTGTTCCATGGTCTCAGATATCAGATCCTCTGCTGAACTCCAGCGCCGCTCCCCCCTGCCGCTCTCAGCTTACACACTCGTCTGCCTCTCTCGGGGCTCTCTGTCCTCACAAACCTGTCTGTCTGTCAACATGACCCTGTCTGTCTCTTCTCAGGCCGCCTCTCCTCTGATCTGTCTGCCTGTTGTTATTTCCCCACGACCCTCCTGTCTCCATATCTGTCTGTCTGCTTTCTGTCTTTGTCTTTCATCTGTCTGTCATATTATCACAGCCTGTCTGTCTATCTGTCTGTCTGCCTCTCTCTGATATTCCACTTGCACCTGGCAGATGAAGACATCAACAAACCCTTTCACTGGAAACAGATCACGCTGAACATGACTCATATGAGAAGTTGCAAACCTTAATCAGAGGTCTAAACTGTAAACACTGCTGTCTGCATGAGACCAACTGTTTAAGCATTTTGTCAGTCTAAGAATGTGTAAGGTTAGTTCCTGAAACTGGATTACAATCTGAAAATCAGAGTTTTCTTAAATATTTGAAGATGAAGCTTGATAGCTGTCTCAGGGAGAGACACTGTACATAGGTGTGTGTGTGTGTGTGTGTGTGTGTGTGTGTGTGTGTGGCTGAGCTTGTCTGGGCAGAGGCGCACCAGTGACGACAGCTGCTGAGTCATGAATGAATAAAGCACTTTTTAAGGAGCAGATCACACCTGTCTTATTGTCTCCAGGGCTTCTTTATCTCTGACAAGTTACATGCTTTTTTCCTTTTTGTCTTCCTCTGACAACCAAGAAAACAGTCTTTTAAAGATTGTGAATCTCAGAAATACGTCATGACCACATCTTCCTTGTCTTTGCTGCCAGAGTCACCAGGATGATTTTATTTATCTCCAGTGATTCAGATATCTCCATATCTCCGGTGCTGTGATTCACAGACTGACCAATAACACAGCAGATAGACGGGCCTTGAAGGGCAAAGATGGGTTCATTGCTGCTATTATATTCTGCCTTGTTCAGCACAGGCTTTGCTAAATACATGAGAGAGAACAGGCGATAGATAGTGGTTGATAGTGGAAATCCTGCCAAATAAACGAAAACGCTGCCCTCAGGAGAGCATTTAGCTGAGCACACTTTTAAATGTCTGTGGCTCCAGACTAGTCTCACATGGTGGAATAAAACCTGATGTGTTTGTATGATTGATGCAATGTTGGGACATTGCTCTACAGTGTAGAGCAATCAGCATCATTATACTGTAGAGTCTACAGTATCTATTTTGTAGATGCCATCCAAAATTTGGATTGACTCGTTTTCATCATACAGTGATGTGATTTTCTCCCTTTCTTCCAGTGGCATCACTCAGTTTTTGGTTTACCTGTTTAGAGATCCAACCCATTACATGTTTAAGAAACAAAAGTCTGTGGTGCTGTCCAGAAACGTTATCCAAGTTGTGATAATCCACAAAACACAATATAGTCATTTCAACTACTTTCTACTGCAGAAAACTGAACCAGAGTAATGGGGACAATGTGTCTCATTTTCACTTCCAGGGGACAAAATTAGACAAGCAGATAAATTTAGCACCACCAACATGCCCAGAAAGCACAAGAAGTGAGTGAGAAATCATGGTTTCTTTTGTAATTTGCGTGAACTGACCCTTTATATTAGCCATTATGTAAGTGCAATAACGTGCCAGCCAAGCACTTTGTCGACTTTAATGATTGAAAATGAATAGTACATCTCTGGTTTGGGAAGATTTTATTCATGTTGTCAGTTGGGGAGGTGAACAGCCACATTAGTGCTTACAGCGCACAGACAGAGAATCATGTTTATTCAAGACAAATTGACAAGTTTTAGGTTTGAGGGAAAGGTCCAGACTGACCTCGCCACCCTTGCCTCTCCGGCCTCAGGCAGCAGCCTGCATGACGCATAGTGTATTTCTGACTGTGCTACGTCTGGACGCAAATAGCCTCAGTCTTGCGTTTGTGTGGAAGCTGCCCTTATTTCTCACCACAGCACCATGCCAAGCCCATATTCCAAGACACATGCAGTCTTGAAGTCTATTTCTCTTACTGCACCAGACAGATTTCCTCTTTTTTCGTTGTTGTTGTTTTTATATAACGTCTGACACATCGTGCTCACTGTTGCCAAGTAAAGACACCCATTGCCAGCTTCCTGTGGCACGTCGTTGATATATCTGAGCTTCGAAAGTTGCACAGTAATAAATCAGCTTAAAGCTTATTTGTGTGGTGTCTTTAAGGTCTATTTAACTCAAGTTAGTGTCGTCGGTATGTGGGTGAGATCTGTGGATGACTTCATAAGGTCAGTATGTATTTATAAGAGGTTGTGGTTGTATTTGGGTTGTCTTCTAGGGACAACAACATATAAATAAGTAGTTTCATATGTTATGTTTCATATGTTGGTATTTATTAATGTTTTTATTGATTTGATCAAGGGCTCAGTTGTAAGGCACAGTTGTGCTTTTGCCAACTACCATATATTTTTCTGTCCATCCGCGAATGAGTAATGACACCCTGCAGACAAAAAGGCAAAAAGACAGCTGCTACTCGATAGAGAGAGAGAGAGAGAGAGAGAGAGAGAGAGATTTTTATTTATTTATTTTGATAGTAAATCAGGTTTTGGACAGTAAATCAGACAAAATAAGCGCTTGAAGACGGCATCTTGACGGCGCAGTCATTGCCGTCTTTGGAAGCTGTGGCTGACTTCGGCTTTCTGTAGCCGTCGTGTGAAGTTCATAAGGCGGCGAGTGACAAATGTCGGTAAATGTCCTGCCAGTGTTTCTGGCTGCTGAATGGAGACTTTCCCATCTGTCACAAACACATACGTGTAAACATACACACACCTGTGAGCTGAAAATAGACCTCACACACACTCTACAGCACAACACCTCTCTGTGCGTTGCCATGGTTGCCTGCAAACACATCAGATGGGTTAATCTGCACGCCACAACCAGCTGTCCGACCCAAATTCTTTATAACTTCTTATGTCATTCTTTCATTGTCACTGATTTTTGTTTTCATTTACCCCTCTTTGTTTTTAAGGGTCCAGGCACTTTCCTGCTGGTCCCTCTTGTGTAGTCCAGCACTTCTCCTACTTGTAAACCTACGTCCTCGTCTTGTACATCTACAATTACTATGACTCCTACTGCTTGTGCTGGTACTTCCTCTTGAACTTGTCCTGATTCAGTCATTGTTTTTTTCATTTTTTTCAACAACCACTTTTGCTTGTACTTGTAGTTGTACTCGTACTTGTATTTCTAACTGTACTCCTACTTCTACTTGTGCCACTTATATAATTACTTAAATTAATTATTGCACCTGTCATTATGCTCCTCGTATTACTTCTGCAACTGCGACTTCCTCTGCTCGTCCTTGTGTTTTCTGGTGTTACATGTACTTGTACCTCTTCATCTTGTAATTCTTGACCTATCTACCTGTACTCAGACTAATTGTTCCTCTCCTCTCATAACCAGCTGACCCAAGTTACATATAATTTTTTTTTTGCTCTTTTATTCAGTCATTGTGTTTTTTCGTAGATCATATGTTCATTAGACACTTTGACTAGTATTAGCTTCTACTAGTACTCATACTCGTACTCTTAATTGTACATGTACTTCTAACTCTAATTGTACCAGTTCAATAATTACTAGTACTTTTTCACTTCCCTACTTGCACGTATAGTTATTATGCTCCTTGTATTACTTCTGCCACTGCTACCTTGTCTTCTGCAGGTGCTTGCCTTCTCTAGGATCTTGTTCATTCATCTTGTGTTCATTTGGCATTTTGGCACTTGTACTCATACTTGTACTATATACTACTATACTAGTAATTTTTTCTCTTCTTCCTCTCGTACTTGCAGTTATAGTTCTTCTAAATGTGCTTCATTACATGCAAACCTGATGATAAGCTGCAGAGTAAAGTCAAAGCATTGGTCACTTGCCTTAGGTGGCACTGTCTGTTGGGTTGACCTGGGTGTTGCAGACTGAACATCTCACACTCAGGCTGTGTTATGTCTGTGAGACATGAGACTTGAAGTTTTAGTGAAAATGTTGGTTCTTGCATTTCTGTTGAAGGGAACTCCTGCGTGTCTCATTTGTCTTCATCCTCTTCCTTCCCGTACTTTCTCCACACTGCTGCACAGCAGCTGAAATGTTTGTTCATTTTCATTTCATTTTTGGTTCAAAATTCATATTGTAAGGATTGAATTGATTCATTTAATAAAAAAAATGCAGCCCTATTTTTTCTGGATTTAAACAGTTTCTGGATTTTAAAATGTTTAAAACATTTCACTCATTCATTCATTGACACCACATACCACTCTAATCTGAAAGTATCTTTAAACAAACTAGCAGCGTCTCTCTGTCTTTCCACAAAGCTGACCACACCTAAACAGGCGAATGCAAATAAGTGAGTAGCAAACTTGTTGCAGTAGCAGTTTATTTAGACATGCAGTTGATGTGGCTAGCCATTTGCATTAATTTGAAGTTGTGTTTTTGTCCATCTGAGGAGTAAAGGTTTATTATTCACTCTGTCATCCACTCTGTTGTTTTTTGCTCTCGACCATCTTCTGAGAGAAATCTGGATCTCCTTTCCATTCACCGGGTAGTTTGCTCAGCCTTTTCTCCAAAAATGACTTGATCTGAGCGGAAAGACCTCAGAGAGAACAATGCAAATAAACCAGTGATCTGAAAGACTGTCTGAGGTAACTTGGAGCCACAAATTTAAACCCTAATTTGTCTTTAATAACTGACAGCAGATAGTTAACGCTGCTGAACTATGCAGATGGTTAACAGCTGAATTGTGTGTTAATGTGTTAAACCTTGTGAATGTGCGTCTACTGTAGACACACACTTTAACACAAGCCTCACCCCTCATGCCTCCTTGAACCAGCATCTATCTGTGTGTGAGAGACACCCCCTTCATTGCAGAGGCATTTGTTGCATAACACTGATGCTTCGCCGACATAATCCTCTCTCTCTCTCTCTCTCTCTCTGTCTCTTTCTCCCTCTCCCTGCTTCATCCCTCCATCCGTCGTCATGGTGACCCCGGCACTGCCGCAGCGGCACACTTGGCCTTGTCATCTTCCCTTCTGGTGCACTCTGAGCACTTGATTTGCTTGTCAAATCGGCAAAGTCTGCGATTTCTCTCAGTGAAATCCGGGTCAATTAATATGCCATTCTGCCTCTGCCAAGAATATTGAACTGCTGGCTCCGAAGCAAACTTTTACCTCACTTTGAATTCAAGCTTTGAAGACATACTGAAGCAAACAAATGAAGAGGCAAATAGAAAGAAACTATAATTTAAGTGTTATGTTGCCTAAGAACTAATTTTAGGTGATCAGATAGTGATGAAAGGATGAGTGTGTGTGTGGTGTGTGTGTGTGTGTGTGTGTGGGGATAAGAGGATTTCCAGTGCCGTTAATCCCACTCCCTTAGATCTCAGTTCCCTCATTACTGCATGATGTAACAAGGTGTGTGTCTGTGTGTGTTTGAGTATGTGGAAATTACTCCTCTCTCCATACCTGCTCTCTCTCTTTCTCTTTACCCCACCCCTATCTGCCACCACCCCCACCACTCTGCTTCTTTATCTCTCTTCTGCGTAGTCTGGTCATGTTTGCCCTCTGGCTGTCCTCCACATACACTCCAACATCCTCTCGAATCTGTGTGTGCGTGCGCATTTTTAATAGGTTGAGTGATGTGGAAAATTAGCTGTCAGCTCAAATGTCACACAGTAAATCAGTCAGTCAGACATCAGATTTAATGCCAATCTGGTGCTCAGAAGAGGTAGTTTGTTCTCAACGGGTGGATCTTCAGGATCCACATTCATTAGCAAGTCACGGCCCAGTCTTGTTGAAGTTTGGGAATTGCAGTTTATGTTGCTAAATGAACAGAGGAGTAAAATACAGTGTTAAAGTGTTGCAGTGTTAAAGACGAGAAAACTTAAATAAGAAAGAAAAAAATCAGATATATCAATGTTTTGATGACAGTTTTGCACAATTTTGCAACATTTGTCCCTGCGCTGTACAAAAGTGGGTAGGACAGATTGAATAACTGCAACACCAGAGCTACATTTAACAGTTATTTTGTGCTTTGCGTGTAAAATATGCAGGTACTTTGCCAGAAATGTAGGAAAAGAAGTATTAATTTTAGTTGTTAAAGCTTAGTCAGGATTTTATGTTGGCCCAAGATCTTTAGTCAAAAAAGGCTGTAACAGCATTTTTATTTATCAGCTCTGGAGCTTTCAGTAGTATCACATGATCTCCCTTTGTAATGAAACTGTAAATGTTCAAATTTCCATGAGTCTTTAGGCAGTGATCATGGATGATATTTTGAACTTGTGAGCATCGTAACAGCAAGAAATCTGTATCTCAAAAAGGTTTTTTTTTAAATAATACGTGATACACGTTAAAACAAAAGCTGAAAAGCATGCAGGACCCTTCTACACGAGCATGTAATCTGGAGCGTGCACAATGTGAGGCACTGCCTGACCCACATCTCCTGCTCTGGTATCTGGTGGTTAGCACGAGGAGATATCACAAGTCATCTGAGCTTGTGGGTCAACACCATAAAAAGCACAAATGCTGATGACTATCCTCTGAGTTCATTAGGTTTTTGTTTTTTCTCACTGTCCAGAGTCTGAATTCAGAAAATGACCATTGTCATTATTATTCAGACCATGCCTACTATGTTTATATTGTACTGTAAGTGATATTTACCAATTAAAAACATGGATTGGGAGACTCGGAGCTATAAATCAACTCTCTAACTCACATTAGACACTTTTCTTTGTTACTTTCGTCCCTTTTCTGCTCTTTTTCTGTCTCTCTTCATGTTCCTCTTTCCTCGTCTTTGACCTCTCTCTTCCCATCTTTCTATCCATGTTTAATGAAGCCTCATTAAAGATGCAGAGTTTCCACTGGCGAACTCATGGGGTGACCCAGACTCACACACTCACATGAACACACTGAGCTGCCGAGGTCGGAGCATCAGCTGATCCTCTTAAGTCTCTGAAAAGCACACACGCTGTATGAACAGCAACCAGATCAGCCTCCCAGCGTCCTTTTCATTCTCCGTTCCTTTCAACAATCAGAGCAGAGTTTTATCAGCTGTTTGTCTCTGTGTGGATTAAAAAGACGTAGAAATAAGAGACTGGCAGCTCTGGCAGGGTGAAGTTAGTCTTTTGACCTTGGAATCCGTTTGTTTTGTGTGTTCCCAGGTCAGATGTCTAGACTGGGTGCAAATCTATCTTGTTCCCACGTATCACTGACTGTTTTCCTTGTGTCCTCTTTCACATGTTTCTCTTGTGCTTAGCTTCTAGAGGCACCCTGCGTATATAAGCATCTGTCACAGAGCTACATAAGCGTGTAATGCATTAACCACTCCACTGGGCTTGTGCGCACACACACATACACACACCTTCTCCTCAACACATACACTCTGCAGGTCTATTGATCTCTGTGACAGTGACAGGTTGTGCTGCAAGCATTTCCCCAGAGTCAAACCCTACCCCTACCCCTTCCCTGTGTGTGTGTGTGTGTGTGTGTGTGTGTGTGCGTCTGTGTGACGCTGATAAATACTGGCTGTAGCACAAGATCATACTGTCAAAGGGGTTTCTTGGTAAAGTGCACTCTAGTTGAACCTGACCTTTTTTGGACCAGTTTCACAGGTTCTGTACTGTAGTGATAGGACAGAAAAGGTAAAGACAGAGTGGTCAAAAGAAAATAAGAGGCAAAAGAAAGTGTTTCTGTTCTGTTACTTTTCAAAAACAAAAAAATGCATGAAATGTTCCACAAGACACGCAGAATATTTGATTTGATGAAATGATTATGCCTTAAAAACTTGTCTTAAAATTATTTATCCTGTAAACATTACGTATGTAGCTCCACTGAAAATAAAGGTTTATATAGAATACGTCATGTTGTCAAAAGGTGTGGCATAAGATTTTTTAAAGCTACTTAAACAGTATATTGAAGCATAAAACTGGATTTAAGGAGTCAATTACATGTTTTGGTAGAAATAAAGGCTTAAATTAGGCTTCAGGCTTTTAAAAATTCTAATTTACTGGGACAACTTAATCGGCACGCATTTAACGACCCACGTTCAGATTTATCCACATCGCGGCCGTAAAAACTTGTTTTATGACATCGCGACGGCTCCAATTGTGAGGCAGGGGCTTTAAAATCCTGAACTCCCACACAAAACAAAACACCAACCATAACGACTCCCCACAATCTATAAAAGGGGGGTTTTATGGGGATATAATCCGGCTTTGAATAATGATAATGATGCAGCTACGGAAAAGGAGCACCGTCAGCAGATCGCTTTAATATGAAGGAGGGAAAGAAATGAAATCGTGTTGTTTATTGTTACATATTTACTGAATATGAAAGATTTTTCTCCAAAAAAAACATTGCTGCCTCCACTACTGTCGACGCTCATTAATTTGAACGTTGGTAAAAGGAACTAACGCGTTTGAATGCGTCTGAGAAAACCTTGAATGTGCTTTGGATTGTTACTCGTCCTCCTGATGTTTGCAGGCCATCTAAACACTAAAACCTTGTATGTGCTTTGTGTTGACTTTAGCTCTCCTCTTCGCATTTCATCATTAATCCTCCCCCTCTGTTTGTTTTCCCAGATTGGCGCCTATGACCAACAGATATGGGAGAAATCAGTGGAGCAGCGAGAAATAAAGGTGAGTCCGGTTCGTTGCTTGTTTCATGGACACCTCATGTTTCATCATCGTTTTCCTGTTGGTGTTTTCTTCCTGTGCTCTTGCTTATTCTAAATCTCTCTCCTCAACCTCTTTTTCTGTTGGTTCCCTCTGTCAAGTCTTTCTTTTTTGCTCTGTTTGACTTTCACTCCTCCATCTTTCTCTCTCTTCTTCCTTATATTCAGTTTGTTCTGTCTCCCACCATGCTGCCAGTTCTTTTCCAGTGTTTTCTTTTAACTCTGTCCTCTCTGCCCTCCTGGCTGGGTGTCACCTGCCCATCTCTCCTCTCTCCATCCCTTCTCCTCCATTCGTGCTTTCCTCCTCCTCCTCCTCCTCTCCACAGTTTATTTCTCTGGTGAGTACACAGCGGGGGGGGTCGTCCCTCCTAAAATCCCACAGTGCACGTCTGCTCACCCACGCTGTAGACTGCTAGACTGTGATTGGTTGGTTTGATGGCTCAGTTCAGTTGCCATGTCGAATCCCAGTGTGTTTATTAACCCCACTCTGCGTTCACACTGGAGCAGCACTGCCTTGTGATTGGCTGCAGGAAGAAGTTGTTTCCTAACTGTTACTCAAAGACAAATGAGGGAAATAAGTGGCTGTGGTGTGAACACACAGCTGGATTAGCATGAGTCATGCTCCAGGCAGCGTGTGGCCAAACTTTAGGTCTTCTTAACTATTAACAGACATTTTTTGAGTCTTTTCGGTCTATGTTGCTAACACAGACATGTCGTAGTCGTATACCAATGATTCACAAGAGACAAAACCTTTTTTTTAATAACTCAAAATGTGTCACGCTACCTAGTCTTTCCTTTTATGACTCAGTTGGCTCGAAATCAGCAGCCTTTATGTTTTGTTTTTGTCAGTTTCTTTTTTTTTTTTAAGATTTAATTTTTTTTCTGCTGAGTCCTCATAATCACCAGGTAGCTTTCTTGTTCCTTCATTAGAGCCGAGCAACATATTGACACTACAGCATGAGAAATACATGAATCATCTACATAATCAGACAACAATATAGCAAGATAAGAAATTCTACTTCTAAGTTTATTTAAATTCATTCTAAGTTTAAACTGATGGAAGTTAAAGATGAGAAAGGACATACTTAATAAATAAAAATTGATAATTACTTTGAACTCTTTGTAAACCATGTACACAGGAGGTTGTTTTCTTTCAATGCCACCAGTTTCTTAAAAGAGTACTTCTATAGTATTCTTTAAATAATAAGTCATAGCAATAGCCTACCCACAATGCAACTCAACTGCCGACAGTGTGGCTGGAGGTTTGGGTGCAGCTAATGCAGCATCAAGCCTCCAGTCTAAAAAAGAGATGTGGGTCAGGCTTTGGTCTACAGCTTGTACTCTTCAGCACCAACCAGCGCTTTCTCTAGTGACATCACTTGAGACGACCTATCAGACGCTTCCTGGGCCAAAAACTATATATATCCTTTGTCAAGTTCCTCTTTACAGCACAGACTGAGGCGATAGTCGTTTGCCTCTCCAGAAGGCAGAGTGCTGAGTCAGATACATTCGTTAGTTGTAGACCTCTGTTGCACTGTTTTTTTATCACTCTGTGGGTTCAAAGTAGGCGTTAATCGCACAATACTGT